>WURT03584177.1:0-20697 GCA_009936505.3 Holothuria glaberrima
GGGACCTTAATAGATGCATTTTGGTGGAATGTTTGAGAAAATATTAGGGTAAATCCTGCCAAAATTTTGACATATTCCAGAGACTGGGGAAGTTAAAGGCTGTTCAATATTTGATCGGCTGGCAGGTAAGTGGTTGAATCTGATGCTCATAAACATGTCCTGAATATTAAAGTAATAGTGGGCTGAAATCAATTTTCTTTTTTCTCTAGGGGCTACCAAAGACCCCCTCCCCCTCCTTGTAAGCCTGTTTTCAGATCAAGCAGCGCTAGTGTTTACGATCCCTTTATAAATACACCTTCACAGCGATGAAACAAAACAACAAACCATAGGAGTCCCCCCCCACTTTTGAAACTCGATCTGCGCCCCTTCTGCCCACTAAATAGAAATGGTAAATTACCTTGGGACCACATTTCAAGAATATGTAGGATCTCAAATCCCCACACCTTTAATTTTAAGTGAAGTAATTGCGTTTCAATTTGGCACACTGGCCGTCACTGCCCATGCACAGGTGTGTTATCGTTACACGCCCGCGACAAGGCTTTAGTTACAAATGTTGTGCAATGGACGCCTGGGCGTCAAAATAGAGAGACGCACAGCGCAGTTGCGTCGGTGAATAACCTCTATAGCGTTGGAATCAGTTCTGCTAAGCTAAAAAAAAATCATACCCGCACGCACAATTCGAGAGGCTGTTGATGCTCATCTTCTCGAGTACTATGTTGCTTTGATGATACAGATGTACTGACAAATGCGACTTAAACCATCAGAAAAATAAAAAAATATGAATCTGTTTGGATTTCATTCTTGAGATTGGTCGACTGTACTTACAGAGTGTGAATTTTGTGTAGTCCCACGAAAGGGCTCGCATCCAGAAACACTAGACGTTGATAACTCAAGTCTCTAATGGAAAAAATAAAAGTGAAAAATGTTACGGAGCATCTCATACTTTGATATCTTAAACTATGAAACAATATTATGCCAGGAATCGATTGTGACTCTTTAAGTATACCTTAATTCTAAAATTTCACAAATATATGTTACAAGGCTTGAAAAATGCAGCAAAATGGCCCAACTCTCATCTTCACAGGACATTCTTGAGCTGAGATCTAAAATGTTGACCCTTATTTACTCAGTTCAAAATGGTAGATAATGATTTGTGATGTCATTCTTTCACTACTCAAATTACTGTCTATGTTTTTTGAAAACTGCACTAATGTGCCAAAAGGTGAACACTGTCTTTCTACCATAGAGTGGTTTGGCTATATAAGCCCTCCCAATATAACATGCTATACAAGGAAACGGTAAATGTTACAAGGTCTTGTAAACATCTTAATTTGAAAAGGAAGCAAAAGTTGGTTACATGAGTTGTATTTACATAAAGGACATCATATTAATGTGCCATCGACTATTTCAAATTAAGTGAATAAATTTCCTCAGTTTATGTCAGCAACGGAGGAAGCTATGAAAACGGGAGTTGGGTGAATGAAATTTATTTTGCAACCTCTGAAATATACATTCTTGTAATTCTATACTCGAAGTACAGTTTAACTGCCTTAACATTTCTGTTAATTGCTTGATAAATCTGTTCAAATGATATTTCCAAAATGTTACTTACAAAACGATACTTAAAATGATTCTTACAAAAATGATACCTTCAAAATGATTCTTACAAAAATGATACCTTCAATATGATACTTACGGAAGATTACTTACATAAAGATGCTGTCAAATGGAGTTGGTAAAATTATCACATAGTAGACAGGTAGATATTGCATTTACCAAAGATATATTAACAAACAGATACTTCAAAATTACAAAATAGCAATTTTAGAACATATACTTACGGTCACAATGGAAACACTTATAAAACAGATACTGATAAAAGAACTGCTAACAAAATCTTACATAAGGAATTATTACAATGTGGAAATACTCTTATAACAGATTTTAATACTATAGACATATAAAGCATTCGAGCAGCTCATGCAATAGGCTCTGTACTTACAAAAAGAATACCTACAAAGAAGCAATGGCGTAGCCAGGATTTTTTGTTGGGGGACTCTGGGGGCTGAATGTTTTTGTGGGGGAAGGCTCCCGTTTACTATCTAAGAGAAGCGCCACCATGGGTTGGCGTGAAGAGTAACAAGAAAATCTGAGATTGTAATACATCCCAGATCGCCGGAGATGGCACTTGCCAGGCTTGATAGAGGCCATCAAGATGTTCAATTTTGGTGAATAATGTAAAGTTTGATTTTATTTACACGAGGTAGCGGTGGGCTAGGTCCCAGTACATACTGACACTCGCTATTAGTGACAACAGCCAAACACCTAGGCCTGGCCTATGCTGGCTACTTGAATAGGCTATATTAATAACCACTGCATTCGTTGTAAATTGTGAAGTTCACACACCATTGGTCTCTTTGTAATTCACACCATGGGTGGCGATAGGATTTGCCCGACGCGGCGCCAGCGCCAAGCGACGACAGCCCCGATGCTTTTGAGGGTTTGATGAGGAGGATTTGAAGAAAACTGTGTACTATACCATGTCATATTGCATAAAATTTGTATTTACTGAAGAAACATAGTTAGGCGCTGATTTAATGTTTTTCCCGGAATCTAACCTGTGAAATTGCAAAGAGCGCGAAGCGCGCCAAAATTTTTTAGGTAAGCCTACACTAAAAAAACATTTTGTGCACATGTAAAGCTTATATAGGTCAATTGTCCGTGCAGTTGGGCCTTATCTTGCATAACTTATATTGTACTGCCTTCCTCGAATCACTAGCCGTACCGCACGACAGGCACAAGAGAACATAAACAGGTTGAGCGTAATTAAATGAAATACCAGACATTTACATAAATCCATGTATTCTATTTATTTACTTGAAAGGTGGAAAGGGTTTCTTCTAAATTTAGCTATAAGTAACGAAACTGAGGAAGAGTGTGAGGAGTGTACCGAAAATTTTGAGTTTTATTGCAGAAATGTTCTTTTTGAAAGCCAAAATAAGTAAACGGATCATGGGTAGCGACAGAATTCTCCCGACAGGGGTCGGGCCATACCAGTCACCCCAAGTTCCGACAGCCCCTATATTGAGGGGGCTGTGAGAAGGGGATGCGAAGGAGCCTAACTATCCCATGCCATTGCAGGTCATCTTTTGCATTATGTCACTTAATACTTCATGAGCCGAGTTGGGAACTGATACAGTGATCCCTTGAATCTGAATCGTAACACTGCAAAGCGCTCGAACGTGCGAAAATTTTTGGTAAAAAGAAAGAAAGAAAGAAAAATTGTGGGGGTCGCAGACCGTATCGGGGATAGTATACATTTTATCGAAACCACATGGACTGACCCGATGAAACAGCCAAACTTGGCTCCGTGAGTCGCTCAGCAACTGACCGTACCGTATGATATACACAAGAGAACAGCAACTAGGCTTTGCGATCTTGGGATGAAATTTACGATCTCTTCATAAACCGTATACGCTTCCTACATGTTACTTGTAAGATGGACAGGACTTAGGCTATATAGCTATGTGGAATGGAACTTAAAATATATTGAATAAACTGGAGTAACTCTACAGGGCGCACAGCGTGTGAAAAATTTTGAGTTTTTATTAGAGAAATTGTCCTCTTTAGGGTAAACAAAAGTTAAACCGTCTATCATCATCAAGTTGAGTAGCCCAGTCAAGTGAAATTTTTTGGGTCAGATCACCAGTGGGGGGACTAGAGGAGCGACAAGCTTTCATGGGGGCCGTCACCCCCACGCCCCTGTGGCTACGTCACTGAAAAGAAGCACTTGCAAACAATTACAGGCGAAAATATATACTTATATGGAAGATGCAAGGATACTTACAAATGCGTCAATTGGTTAAGACCGTAGAATGAACCACCTTCAATGAACTGTATGACGTTACCTCTCAAAATTCTGAAAATTAGGATCAAGGAAACTTTCACAAGGTAGAACATAAGATATTCAGCGGCTGTTTTAAAATGGGGCTCATTGAGTTGATATCGATTATTTTTTGACGAGTTTGAAGGAAATCATTGAATTACAATGCTTCTAAATAGCGTCATTACTCATGTATCACTTCCTATAGTTTCAGAAAATGTGAGAAATTGTAGTTTACTTTTTGTGGACAGGGTTGCACATGATTACTACCTACCTAAAGGTAAGAAGTGTATGGTCACGAATTTGTGGTAAATGATTTTAATCATTAATTACCCTATCATTGTCATTTCAGTTGTGAGTCATATGTGCAGAATTTCTTAGTTTGATCATTTACCATCAAGATGTGAATTAATCTCAATAGGTGTGAAAAAATCACTGAATTTTGAGAACCAACTCAAAAACCCCTTTAATTTCGTTGGAAAAGTTTTTCAGTCACTGTATTAGTCCTTAAAATACCCGAGTTGATGTTCTAAACATCTCACAATTTGCACCTCTCCTCGCCTGCGCAAATTCATCACTTCCTCATTTTGTCAAGCAGTGTTTTAAATCTTTCATCTTTGGGGCACCATTTTACGGCCGTTAGCCAGTTTGTCAATAATGGAGGGGTAGAATATATATTCGGTAGGAATTTTTATGGCTAAGTCCCTGTTATTATGACCAATACCCCTTAAAAAAGTTCCATAGAAAAAAATTCTTACAAATTCCACAAATTTCTTTACGAATTTTTGGAATATCTTTAGACATTTGAATACTTTCTAAAGTGTTTCTATCTATTTTAACCCTGTAAACTTTTCTGTAAAATCTTCTTAAATTGCCTTGGAATCTCTACAGCAGTGGTTCCCAAACTTTTTCAGGGTAAGGGCCAATGAGAGACGCAGGGTAAAGGTAAGGATCGCGTTCGAAATATGGGCTTTCTAGACACCAATATGGCACCAGTTCAGGGAAGTAAAGTGGACGAAAAAGCATTAGGTACAAGGGTTCATCAGGATTTGGAGCAAGAGGACCGGTGCCAGCAAGCAGTCAGGATTTTGAGGTCACTTAGAACTTCTGAGAACGTCCCAACGGGTTTGAAGGGACCTCGGGAGCGCGAAGGGCTTGTACGGAGGATCCACTGGCTTGATTGGGGCCTATGATGAAGTTTTGGGCTTTACCCCTTTTGTAGAATAAGGAGGGGAAGCCTTATCGAAGCTTCGTCTGTAGCAATCACAAATTTTTGGGTACTAGAATGAAGATTTTAAGTATCTTAAAGCCCAAAGTATGCAGAGTCAACAGACTACAAAAATATGTGAGTCCATAATCCAGCTAAAAACAAATGGCAAAACTTTTTGTACATTATGTAGCACACCCAAGTTTACACGTTCGCACTTATTATTCCCTCATGTAACAGATGATAGCGGTCTAATGAACTAGTAATAGTCGGCTGCCTCGGTATTATCAGTCAATGTGTCTGTTCTTAATTTATCGACAATTTATTATATAAAGTTACGACACTCAAAATTTTGCCCCATTTTAGTTAGTAGTGGTACACACACACAGACTAAACCCGCAGCCATATAAGGTGTGGAATGGGTAGAAATATTTTTTTTAAACGAGGGCGAGAATTTTTACGAGGCGTCAAGTCTGGGTTCTTGATTTCCATTCTTACCAATTAGAGATAGAGCCCCTAAAAGCTTACTTACAGTGTCTTGAGGTTATAGAGTCCTCTAAAAGCTTCCTTCTCGATCTTGTTGATAGAATTGTATCCCACGTCTCTGTTAAAAATCCAAAAGAACACCTATGGACCATCACGATGAAATAATGTATTTAAAAAATTGTTATTAGCAGTTGTGCGTATACAATGCGCTATGTACGAACGCATTGTAAGTCTTGAATTAAAAGTGGGTGAAAAGTGAGCATAAATGGCCGGGTCTAGTTTTTGGTTCAGGATTACAAATTTTTGGAGCGCTCCACTTTATGGAGCTATCCAATTCGGAGAAAATAATGGATAATAAACTTAACCAGGTTTCCGCAATGTAAAGGTTACTGTATCTACCTGTGTATGTTGACGGTGTAGTGCAAAGTGGTCGGTTCCTTACTGTATAAACTCCATGCGTTGTCTATTCAAAATCCAGCTAAAGTACAGTAGCATCATAGTACATACTTTTGGGAGATGACACTTAATCACAGCTCAAGGAAGCTAAGTTTAATAGACTGTGACCAACGTAGATGGTAATAGTTAAAGAGTAATGGTAGGTAAACATATGCATAGAAAATAAATATAAGATTATCTTTGAATAATGGAAGGAATGATGGTACTACAGTGGGCCAACTCATAAACGAAATTAGTCGTTTGAACAATAACAAGAGTCCCAGAAAGACCCAACCCGACTTCCCTAAGATATCTCGGGTCGGCCGTGTTCTGTAAAGTAATAAGGGCAGAATAAACACTTTGTCAGAGTAAAAATGTTTAATCTATTTTTTACTCACAGAAAACGAAGACTCATCATCATTTCAAAGAGTCCAGCCGGGAGATCTTGAAGGTTATTGTGCGACAGTTCTCTAAAAATGAGGAAGATCATAATAATAACAATAATAATACAAAATAATAAAAGTGAACAATTCGTATCTATCTGTTCCCCATCATCTCTTGTCAAAAATGGTGAACTTATCCTCATAAAACTACAAAATACTGTTCTCGGGAAATTCATCGCTGAAGTCAGTTTGCATTTTTTAATTGGTAGCTTTACCATCAAAATATACAGCAGTAAGGTTAGGTTGTCTACTTGCCGGTCGAGGGTTATGAGCAGAAGGTGTTTTAACGATGTGAGCTCACAACAAGACAATGCCAGTCTATTACTCCTCTGCTTACTCAGGCGTAACGGTGTCAATGAGTTTGCTCTTTTCTTTCATGCCTGTATATGTGGCAGTGTAATTCTGTGACGGGCAAAAATTGTCTGCTTGCGCCCCTATAAGGTTTTTAACGCACTTTACTCTTGCGCTGTTTTGACACTGTTTTCAATTATCAGGATTATAATCGTGTTTTCTAGGCTAATACAACAATCTGCTCAAACCGGGCCCATTTTCTGCACTAGTTTTTGATGAGAAGGATCATTTTCTGTGACCTAGGATGTGATTTCAGCTAAAACTGTCTACACGCCACGTGCCTAAGTGGAGCTTTACCAGTACTTAATGCATTTGTTCCCAACTAGTGTAGGTAATAACTGTAAGTCATACAAAATACGTGGAAGGGTGTTCGCTTGCCTCTCGCAGCAGCAACATCGCCCGAGAAAGAGGGCGCAAACATGACACTTGTTACAACAATCGTGTTCCACCCTCCCAGATAAATTCCAATGTCATTGCCAATAGAAGCAACCCATGTAGCCCTAATATCAAAATAGCCCCAATAAAACCAGAAAGCCCAAAGGCTTAGTGATTCCTTGCCATAGAAAATGTTAGGATTTTCTTGGGAATTCTTGGGAAATTTTGCTTTTCAACCTCTAATGACCCCAGATGACCTTTGACCTCCCCAAAACAAAAAATTCTTCCCCAAACATAAAGCATCCATGTACCACGTATGAAATCTATCCAAGCTTCTTACATTGAGAAATCGTATTAGAAAGGTTCTCAGACTTGTTTACAAGGTTTTCGGCTTTTGACCTCTGGTGACCTCAAATGACTTTTGACCTCTACCAAAACACTTAGTGTTCTTTCTCTCAACATGACAAATCTGTATACCAAATATGAAGAGTGTCGGTCATTGCTATCTTGATATATCGTGTTTACAAGCTAAGCGTCACATACATACACATATACATACGTAGATATACACACACACGATATCACCATCGCATAGATCCCTTGCCTACCTTCGGCAAGGAATCAAAAAGAAAAAGTTCAAGGCATTCTTATCTCCCATGATCTCGGCCGAGTCAAAGTATGGCGGGTTGTTTTTCCAAGAGTGATCTACGGTTTGCTCAAGTGACCTTTCAACAAAAAACATTATATATATAAATTAATGACTTAGCCACCCGACTTGAAGTTGTAAGTTATATGCTATTCTGATAACTTAACGTCGTAAAATCTGCCCTCAGTGCTATAGGACTTGTACTAGTACCCTGTTTTAGTAGTCTATGCCGCATCAAAAATGAAAATTGAGATATCTAAAGTACAAAGCGAGATGTGAAGAAGAGATGTTGCAAGGGTTTGACAATTCAGTCTCCTTCTTTCCGTGAACTGAACGTGAAGAATATCATTGACTCATCTTATACACCTGCACACGTTTGGTTAGGGAGAGGACGCCCCCAGTAGATGTTAAGAGTGCGTATCCCTATAACCATCCGTGAAGAGCGATTTTGTGACAATGCGTTCACATGGCTACTGAAACCGTATCTGACGCCTAGACTAACTTACCCCTAACCTAATTTTTAACTTAACTCCTCACCGCAATAGTCTCCAAACCCTTCATGTAACCAAACCCCAATAAGATAACCTGCCATGTATACGTAACACAAAGATGGCCGCCTATATGCAGTTTTATTAAGTTCTACTTACAAATGAATCAGGCGTAGAGAAACATTTGATCGAAATCCAGGCCTTAGTTGCGAAACGTCGAGATGATTGTGACTGAAATTCCTGGCAAAAACAAAAGTCAACCACTTAAATTGAGAGAATAAAATGTGTGTGTTGGTCTGGTTCTGATGTCCAGGCCAGCTTATCGTAGGTTTGGATACAACCGACCTCTCGAAATTGACGAAACATCGCACTCATACCGCCGGAAGGAAATTTGGCATCGTACAAGGGGTAAGACAAACCCCCTAAATTGACAAAACTCTCAGACCACCCGGATCCAACTCTAAAATTACGATGCCATGTTTTATGGAAAGACCAGTATAGGCCTGTAGTTAATTAAATCTTCTCCATGATATGTAATTAAAAGATTATAAACTATACTGACAAAATAACCATGGGATTTATGTGAACCTTTAACAGGACTTACAGCTAACGCAGTGGTTCTCAATTTTTTTGATGGTGATGGCCAAACGGAGAGGCTAGAAAGAGGTAGTTCGAGAGCTGCAGGTGATGATCTCAGGCTATGAGAGAGGTCAATAATTGGAAAGACCGAAATCCATACTTTAGAGGCCCGAAGCTAGTTGTATGTACGGCAAGCAGAGGCAGAGGGTCCACGTTTTCATAAGAAGCGGTTCTTTAAACTGTTAAGAGGGCAGTTTGTACTTTTGCAGCGTCCAGGAGGAGTACTCCGACCTCAACCCCACCATGGCTGGGGCTGAGGTCGGAAAAGTTTCCTTTCCAGGCACTCTAGATTGCAGAAAATTGCACTCTTCACTACAAATTTGCCTCTTTAGTCATGGGTGGCGCCACTGAGGTGGCGGCCAAGCTCCCCGACGGAGAGGCCGAGGTCCTAAAGGGTGGGAAACGCAGAATTTTGGCGCGCAAATCACGCCTAAAATATAGGGGTTACTATTGAAGAAAACATGAAAAAAGGTTGTCGTTATGGGGCAATCAAGAAATTTGTTGCTGTGGCTAGTCGTCGGGTGATTATATTCTTTATCGTACCAATCAAGGATCCCCGACAAAATAGTTCTCCCCAACAACAGGGGACATCCCCCTGCATCTCTCCCATTTGGCACTACCCGTCTACAATTCTGCGTCTAGCATGCGGGGCATGCGTTGGTTACCAGTATGGTCACTTTGATCTAAATTGTTATATGTTACGGTTTTCGGTATAGGAAAAATTATCTGGCATTCCAAACTGAGTAGATTGCCGACGAAAACTGCACTCTGAAACGGATGAACAAAGAACATTTCATTACTTATCCCTCGATAATGGCCAGTATGTGAGGAGGCTCCTGATCAGTTATACAAAACCCAGTCAGATAGGGAAGTGGGTCCCCTGAGTTCGAGGGCCGCAAGTTCCCAAAAGCAAAAAAAAAAAAAAAAAAAAAAAAAAAAAAAAAATTTGAATGATTTTTTTCCATCTTACAGAGCTAATCAAAGAGCGAGATCATATATTATAAAACGTCGCAGACACATTGTTAGTACCGAAATTCAAATTGCAGAAATTGTAATTTCAGTAACCAATCAACAAACGTTCAACATGATACGTTTTTCGTACAGTCACCTGACGTCGCATTTAAATTTCTGGATATACTTTTACTACAAGCTTTGTTACTACAAACAGGCCTATAGAACCACTCTGCAATGCACTACTTAATCAGTTAATAAATAGATGACACCATGTACGTAACATGAATGTCAACAACAAAGGCACACGAAATTAGTCTTAGCTAGATTTGGTTGAACAAGCAATAAACCCCACGGTCTGTTACGTGGCCCTAGCAACCCTTCAGAAAAGCAAACTTTGAAGGAGTCAAGGAGTGACTTTGTATTACATAATTTCCTTCTTGGCTACGTTTTGTTCGTGTCGAATATGATTTTCTTCAAAACCTAAAATCAATTCAGGGGCCGCACCGACAGGGCCAGGGGGCCGAATGCGGCCCAAAGGGCACGTTTGAGAATCACTGATCTAACGTTTTAGAATTGTATGTACCCAATTGTGCCTTGAGAAAATGCATTAAATTTATACCAATTGTATCGTAGTTTTTCTCTAGGTACAGAACAGAAAAATCACCATGGACGGAAGTAATGTATGTCTCATGACAAGTCAGACCATCCATCGGTCCGGCATCACCAGGACCACCCATACCCTATATCAGTTTCAGGTGGTTTTGGTTGGCATCGGTTTTGGGTTGTTCGTGTACACCTTCAGTCAGAGTGAACTATCTTTGTAATGGAACCCCTAAGATGGCATATAAAATAGTATCCATATATTAATCTTATTTTACATATTTTGCATAATACACTCTCAAATTTGTCGTTTTATCTATCATTCTCTTCAAAGTTAATTGGCTCAATATGATCACGTGATAAACTTCTATTTCATCCTGTTCACGTGATTCATTTAAAAATATAAAAGCATGTTAAGCTTAATACTTTTGATATATTACACTTATTATTATGGTCTTATATTGTGTATTTAGAACTAAATAAGGTTCATATGACACATTTATAGTTAAGTATGGTGAAGTAACGCTTATGCGATTAAACTTAGTACATTACAACTTTTATTTTGTTCACATGAATAATACCCTACATCCACGTCAACATGTCGTCTGCGAAGTGGTTTAGGTTGACGGTTGTCAGGTCCTTTTCACTGCACTTGAAGTTCTTCCCGTCACACACACAGCCTGGGTATTTATCCGGATGACAAAAAGGAGCTTATTGAAAAGGAAGAAAGATCACATGGAACAATTTAAAAATTGTATAAACTAGTTCAAACTTTAAAAATTAGAGCTATGTATTTCATATCGGGTTTAAAAGACGTGCAGGTAACTCCACAGAGCATTTTGAGTCAAGGTTGAACGACAACAGCAACATAAAGTATTACGAATAGTAAAGCAGGGTTCTCCACAGATTTCCGAGAGAGGGGGCGATCACGCACGAAGCGCGTACGCGATCACAAATCACATTGATTCCCACACAAATATATAATTGTAACCTGCCAAAAAGGAAAGAATGTACGTATTTTTTTTTTTTTAAGGGGGCGATCGCTATTTCAGGGGCGGCAATTTTCACTCTGGCCGCCCCCTAAAACCCCTCGTGGAGAATACCGGAAAGGCATGAGCATATGGTACCATTGTTATGTACACGTATTTACCGCTTAACACTATAAGGGCCTTGCATGATCTTGTGGGTTATATCACAAGAGCTGGAGAGCATGTAAGCAAGCCCATGCATTTTCTAATATATGGCAAATCTAAGTGCGTAACTCAATCAGAATTCGCTGTTTCCAGGTTATAGAACAGTGCACGGTGTTTATTTGCACTCCAGGGACAATCAGTGCGTCACTTAATTTGACACACCAATGACAACCAGTGCGTCACTCAATTTGACCCACCAATGACAACCAGTGTGTCACTTAACTTGACCCACCACTGACAACCAGTGCGTCACTTAATTTGACACACCAATGACAACCAGTGTGTCACTTAACTTGACCCACCAATGACAACCAGTGCGTCACTTAATTTGACACACCAATGACAACCAGTGCGTCACTTAATTTGACACACCAATGACAACCAGTGTGTCACTTAATTTGACACACCAATGACAACCAGTGCGTCACTTGAAGGGGCTCACTGAGTTAATATCGACCATTTTTGTGATGAGTTTGAAGGAAATTATTGCATGACAATTTTTCTTATTAGCCTTGTTTAATAACAATATCACTTCCTATAATTACTGGAAATGTGCGAATTGTAGTTTTTTTTTGGACAGGTATTGCATATGATTACTACATAATGTTAAAAGTGTCTGGTCACGGATTTGTAATAAATGATTTTAATCATTAATTACCCTATAATTGCCATTTCAGTTGTGAGTAAGATGTGCAGTCTCCTAGTTTGATCATTTACCATCAAGATGTGACATAAAATCATGTATTTTGTGAACCAACTCAATAAGCCCCTTTAATTTGACACACCAATGACGACCAAAAGTGTCACTTAGCTGCTTGGTTTGACCCACCAATGACAACCAGTGTGTCACTTAATTTGACCCACCAATGACAACCAGTGCGTCACTCAATACACCAATGTCAACCAGTGCGTCACCTAATTTGACACACCGATGACAATCAGTGTGTCGCTTATTTTGACCCTTCGATATTACATGTAAGCCCTCCCCCCCCCGGGCCACACTATGCATCATGTTTCTAACTATAAATGTAGAGAGGCCTTCGTGGGCTTGTTGACTGATGACGATATTACACAGGTCCACTGTAAACCTTAAGAGTCAATCAGAAAGGTGACATATTATCTGCAATTTGTTCTGTAAACGTTAAACGGCAATTTTTTGACCGGAACTTTGTTTGCGCAGAACGTCATCTCATTTAACTTACCACAGTTGTCTTCGTCGGCATGGTTTTCGCAATCGGGATAATCGTCACATCTTGTACTATTCAGAATGCAATAATCTCTGGGACATTTGAACTGGTCGTCGTCATTACAGCTCCAATTCGCTGGAAAAGAGATGGATGTAAAAATCACAAGGTTTACTAACTAGTTGCCTTAGCAAGAAACTTACGGAAGCAATGAACAATGCACATTACAACTCCTACTGTCCTATAACTTAACTTTAACGATTTATCTGACTTGTGAAAGATACAGGAATCGTTAATGGCTTCCTCTGCTGAATATGGGGGGGGGGGGAAGACTCAGGAGACTTCTGCCTGATTTCCAATCCGCAGTGGTGATGTGCGCCACCATTACACATTTTCTATACAACCGGGTTTTGCAAAGTCGGCTTAATGGCGGACAGGGCCGGATTAACATTTAGGGGCCCTGGGCACAAACTGAAGTGGAGGCCCCTTCGACTATAATTCTCCACACGACTACAGTGTCGCAAGTCACGAAAGGAGTGCAAAGGTTGTGGTCACTTTCACCCCCCCCCCCTACAACTGAAATGAATTCCATATATTTCCTTCTTACGTACATGTAAGCCTATTAAACGAAAATTAGCACAGATGATCTCCATAAACTACCCCAAAAAATACAATGATGTAATTTCAGGGTTCACTGTTTAAATCCGGGCCTGCTGGTGGGTCGGAGGCCTCTTAAGTCCTGTGCGCAATCAATCTCGTTGGTCTAGGTTAGCCATTTTGATTGCAAGTCAATGCAAAGTGGGAGGAAAGTCGGAATATCAGGGGAAAACCCACGTAACTGGAACCAACGAACTTGCGAAATACATTGCTGCACGGCACTAGGGCCTGAAGGCCTGGGAAAGTTGGCGTAAACAGCTATGTAGCACGAAGATCACTCTGCCACACAAACCATTTTTGTAACACTTAGAGAATATGCCGACCTCTCATGACCTTTCACCTCTACCAAAGTACGGTAGTTAAGTTCATTACTCATTATTAACATCTAATAAAAATGTATCACGGACGTACGTTTACTAATCGAGTTTAAAAAGCTCTATAAGCCTGTCCCAGACATATCCTACCACCCCTAGCCATCCGTTATTGAGAATCCTGCATTCTGATTGGTTAAACACTGACCTGTTCTTCCACAACACACGGTCAGTAAACGTAAAACTAATAAAAATGCAGTTTTTCACACATTTTTGGTGTTAGAATAGGAATAAACCACATTTGTCGGACCGTAAACCGTCAAGATAACGGATTCGGCTTTGCCTCGTCCGTAATTTTGCCAAATTTGGAGTCTCGAAGGTTTATTACCAACAATAGTCCGCCAAATGCGTTTTTTTCCCTTGAGTATCCCACCATTTTTAGATAACGATTTGTGACTTCTCCTAGACAGACATTTGGTCAAGCAACGGATTCACGCCGGTTAGTCAATGAGGACATTTGCTCGAAATTTTAATTCAAAAAATTTATATATTTGCTCGCAAATAACAAACATTCAGACAGAATGGGTAGGTTACAATCCCTACTCCCTTCCACTTATGCCTGTAAGTAGCCATTAAAATTTGGAACTAGTCCTCTAGTTTTTAATTTAAGTAACTGATGTGTATTATAACAATAGAAGTTATAATTGCTCAATTTGAAACTAAACGTAACATACCGCAATCCCATAAGTGAGATCCATCCCTGCATCCAAACAAGTAATCATCGGGAGCTTTAAGACAGCGCCTCCTACCGTCAATACAGTGGTTGCTATGACAACGGAATTCATCTATAGTGCACTCCCTGAAAGCTGAATATATATATATATATATATTCATTTCATTACGTTAATTCTTCAAAGGTAATACAAAGCCTAATTCGAAAATGGAGTCCCGTAACTGAGCAGATAAAACACAACTCAAAAAAGAACATTATTATATCTTGTTTCATTCTTGAGAAATAACCATTGTTTGTAAGCCCAGGAAGATTCAAAGAGCGAAAAACAATTACTTGCAGAAAGTGTGGTGTGATTTTATGGATCGATAACAGCTTGTACCGTTTTGTGCTTTTTGCAGCCAGTATTAATCATTCATAAATTGAATTTCACTCAATTTAGTAAGGAAAACGTACATTGTAAGTTTATCTTCAATGTGGTCTTGTTATGGGTAGTTCCGCAAGTTATTTGAACATCACCCTTTTACCACAAAAACTCAAAGACCAAGAAGCACAGGCGCACAGTTGGGGGCGCACAACCCTCGGGTTAAAAAGACAGAAATTTTCCACATTCTGTTATCGGTAGCAAAACTGGGAGTTTGTCAAAATTTAAGTCACGTCCTAACTCATCCATGCAAGGTTAAAAAATCCTGCATACATGGGTGAAGTATGTTTCCCAAAGTTTATGTTCGTGAGATTTTATTCTAACTTTTAAGTTTTTCATAACAAGGGAGCTACTCCCCGTCTGTGTCTCCTCTAAACCTAAATGCGTTCTAAATGTAGCATTGGAAAAATGATGAGAATGCTTAGCTATAATGAACGTAAAGGTATTGATGGATTCACCCGTAATTGCTCTACTTACGCATTGAAAGACATTCCCTTCGTAAAATCCAGACCTACATGCCCTCCACCTAACGAGGCAAATAAAAGTTATTTTGAATTTTACAGGAGATTGTATTTGACGATCTTTTTGTACCATGTGATAGTTCTGAAGGTATATATTTATATGTGTGTGTATGTGTGCGTGTGTGTGTGTGTGGTTTATCTCTAATCAAACAACACAGTGGCAACGAAAATGGCTTAGACAAATAATACGGAGTATTGTCCCCACTTTTTCAATCACGACAACACCGCTATGTAAATTTAACCTTTTGTGTTATAAACAGAAACTGGCAACATCGGTCCTTACCATCGTCACAGTCTTCCTCATCGGAGCCATCTTTTGTTCCGTTTAAGTACACGCATTCAACCTCTCCGTTACAATGCTGATGCGAAGCTAAGCATTGACCGGTTCCGCGACATTTGAACTGTGTCTCATCGGGGCATTCATAATACTCTAAGTAGAAGAGAAGTTAGTTAGTGACATTAGAGGGGGAGGCGAAGCGCGTACGAGAGACGCTTAATGATGCAAACTTGTGCCATTTATAGACTCATTCTTGATCCATTCTTCCTCTCATATATCAAAAATTTCTTAGTGATTTTAATGTGAAAAGTGTAAGTTAATTTACTGAGTACGGGGCGTCAGGTTTCACTGGGGCGCCCCCTAAAACCCCTCTTGGAGAACACTGATAATAGTGTCGATTGTGGAGACAAGTGTTTTTAAGTTCAAAACTGTTGCAACAAGCCTCCCAAACACTTTAAAGCCTACATACCTCTTTCTGGGACTCGATCAATCATGCTTAAAGGCAAAGGAGTGCCAGGCGGGATAGAGATTACATTTACCCCACCCCACCCAAACACCCGCTACCTTCCTAGCAAACGTTTGGGAAGAGTGTACCAACCACTTCCTATTGGAAGAAGTCACGTAGGCTTCTACATGCAGACATTTGAATTATGCCTTAGAATTTATGATATTCTTAAAACAGTAATATTAAAGCCTCCCTTCCGACTGGATCTCACAAGAATACCTGATCTTTCTGGTCCATGGCCAGATTTCGGTATGCTAAAGAAGCTATAGCTAAAGGGCCCCTTCAACCAGCAGGAAATGAAAGAAAAAAAAAAAAAAAAACAAATATCAGAATTTTTGTGTGGTTTTCGATCATTTAGTGAAACTTTATATTCACCCAAGCAAAACTTAACGGTAAACAATTTATATTTTAGAAATAACTTTGGGACTTAAGTCTGAAATGTAGAACGTACACAATTCCAATTTTAACCACATCGGCGACCTATGCATGGTGGAAAACAGAATAGTTGTAATTAAGGTTTATTGTAGAGGGCGCATAACTGCTATATCTAAGGTGCTTCGTATGCCTTCTGAGCTCGACTACACCATGATGGGACTGAGATCCGTCCCAGGAGAAAATTCCAGTCAAAAACAGGTGTTTGGTGTCGGGCTTTAATAGATACCTGACAAAACTAGTTAAAACCAGGAGAAAATCCCAGTCAAGAGATAGGTATTTGGTGTCAGGTTTTAAAGGAGCTGCGTAGTGGCGTACTTCGGAAATAAATACGTCATACCAAACGAGATGTTTACCCTCAGCGTGACACTAATATTGAAAATATTCCTCTTAAAGCGTTTTGTATTCTCAGTTTAAATAATTTTTGCAATGTAATTCAGTAATAACGTTTGTATTTTATTTCTTAGATTTTTTATTATTCACTTTCTAAATATTGAACAATTTGTTTTTGAATTTATAGTTCGCTACTTTTCCTTCTGGCACGGACCATTTTGTATCGTTTCAACTTGTAACGGTTCTGATCGATGGATCAATTAGGCATTACACCGTGTTATCATGGCAGCTGCATTGGACCGTTTCCGCGAAAAACTGATCATCTGGTTGCGTTAGCATTTTGTTATACTTGTAGTGTGTTTCTGGAGACTATTATGGTTTCATTTCGAGTAATATAACCAGTTTCAAAATGTAGGAGAGAGAGAGTTTTCCTTTCAAGCTAGTGGAAAGCTCAACAGAAGCAGATGCTATTGGTTATGCTGCGCAGAACCGTCTGTTTGCGTTTTCAAATCAACGTGTCAGTGTAAGAAGTCTCGTAGCTGAGGCTGTCCGTGCAAGCACGAGCAACCTCCGCCTGTAGCTCTCAGTGTTAATGTGGGCAGGTGGGACCAGGCCGAAACGAAAATGCTTGAATCAACTACCTCCGGTAAGCCTTAAACTTGTTGTTTTTGCAAGCAATGAGTTTCAAAAGTTCCCCATAATAGAGTCGCTTTTACTAACCACCATCAAACTCATTATAGGCTAACTAAGAAACCATAGTAGGCCTAGCTAAAATAACGTTATAGGACTAAAACTAAGTAGTAGCATACTGAAACATGCAATACTAACATAATACACATGTATGAATGTTGTGAATTGTGTGTACTAGACACAATGCATTTCGAATCGAATCGATAAACCAAGAAGCATAACCGGGTGTGACGTAACGAAGTCGGCGGGTCCGAGAATTTATTCTATTTTGGTGACTACTCAGCACCTTTAACAGGTACCTGATTAAACCAATTAAAATCAGTCAAAACTCGACAAAACCCAACACCAGTTACCCGTTGACTGGAATTTTCCTCTGAGGTCGGTTTAAGATCTACTCTTTAGCGCCTTCCGAAAAATCCTGGATCCATGACTGTTTAAATTATTTTTCATTTTCCAGACAAGTACACAACTTACCTATTTCTTCCTTCATATGTCTTACTAATTAATAATTATAAAAGGCATTCATATTGGTGAAACCTTCAGAGTATGTATTTTCAAGTGAGGGAATTCAAGCTCATACGGTATGTCGTATGGTGCATGCATTCGCTTATTTAACTTATACTTAAATACTGGCGTTTGGAACAAATAATGAAAGTGTTCTAAATGTTTACTTGTTAATCTAGGCGATTGAATGTTTCACAAAAAGAAGTTCACCAAAAGAGTTGTTCGTCTAAATATTACCACTCGTATTCCTTGCTACGGTCTAGGATAAAACAATTCAACAATAATCTTTGGTAAGGGTCTAAAATATCAAATGGTTTTAGCACTTTACCTATTCATACTTCGAGAGCAACTTTATTTCCAACCCCTTTAATGAAAGCTTTTTAAAGGTACTAACGGTGTTAAATTGGTCATAGTTAATTATGAGGTTTCGTACTTTTCATGTGAGATGTCTAGTTGAAAAATTGAAATATTACAATAAACATACCACAGTTCTCTTCATCTGAGTAATCCTGGCAATTCCAAAAGCCGTCACAACGCATAGTTTCATTTACACACACTACCTGTAGGTGCTTACACTGGAACTGACCAGGACCACAGGTGGGAACTCCTAAAATGAAAGAGGTAAAATAATCATTTTCTTTGTATAGTTCGCATAATTCTGTGATTAAAAAATGGTTTCGAATTGAGAGGCTCGGTAATCACACCTTGGATAGACTCTATGGATGCAAAACGAAGCATAGTACCCCCTATGGGGACCGGTTCATCTAACATTTAATCTATATATTCTTTATCTCTATTACATGTTCTTCCTTGCGATCCTGTCCATTTGGCGCACATGGCGTGCACCGTTTTAGCAGCCGTTTCTTACTTGTTCACCTTAATTGAAACACCAAGTCAACATAAAGCATAATCTGCCGATATCTGCCGATAGAACACGTTTGTTTGGTTTAAGTTTACAGACTGCAAGGGTGAGTACAATGTCAATGTATGAATGCAAGGTGAAATCATAGGCGTAGGAGGCTGCTCTCAGCTTGGTGATAAACGTTTTAATCTCCCATCCTTGGAGTGTAAGAGGAGTTGTGCCCTTCTTCTGTGGACAATTCCTTGAATATTGATTGTCATTAGACAGCATGCAACTTAATGCTGCATTTTTGTACATTTTTAAATTACAGTTTTTGGAATAGTTTGTTACCTTACTTGATTTTGTTTCTATAAACTTCACAGAATGGACAAATAAGGGGTTATTCACATTTAAAAGGGGGGGGGGGGCGAAAGGATGCTTGATCCACCACTTCCTACGCCTATGCATGAAATAGCATTAAAACAAATAAAGCTTTCCTGATTATGAGGACCAGTACATTTTATTCATAGTGCGAGTACAGTTTGTTCATAGTAGGCTATATACATTTTATTCGTAAGTGTGTGTACGAACTTGTTTAACTTTCGAAACCTACGAGTACGAGTATAAATACAGATTTATTTTCACGGGTACGAGTTTCAGGGAAGCTTGCCGTAATATGAGTGTGAGCTCATTCTCACTAAAAGTCGATTAAAAAGGCGATTATTAACTATCGCCTTCGAATATTGCCAATAGTAAGAAAAAGAGTAAAATTTCTAGTTCTAGTACATCTATGTGTGTCAAAGAGTGAGTGCCGTGTCGTACACAGTCGATATACTGTATGAGCTGGGCTATTTTCAGACCCAATATTTCCCTCATAAATTCTAAATGCGGTAGATCATATTACTAACTGTATATATAGCTTTAGGTACCCCGCAAGGGGGACTCTATTTGCTCATCCCTCTTTAAGACTTATAATATGACTGAACAAGGAATATGCCGCACAGCTTGCTACGTAGGCCTTAGGCCGAGCCCTGAAATGTATTTCTGTGTAATATGTTTGTTTCAATCGAGTACTATATATCACTTATTTATATAAACTGTACACCCATAAGTGTAAGATGAAGAAGAGACAAAACTTTTAGGGAGGTGAATACATCATGACCACGTCCGCAGATCCCTTAAAATGAGAAAAAGCCTATGGGTCATACATTTTAAGTCAAAATAGTATCTAATAAGTCACGTGGTCGCTATCTTTTTTGATCTACGTTCACTCTTTTCACACGTTTACTCAGTTGTGTACTTGAGAACCATAAGCGTACGGGACTCTTCAAATCTGGGGGGGGGGAGAGAAAAATTTTGCCCGAATCCAAATAGTTGCCCAAAGACAAGGGCGTGGATCCATCTCCAAAGACAGGGAGTGGCAATTTTTACCATATGTGAATCACCGTCCTGGGGGAGGGGTCCAAGGGGAAGGGGGACACCCTCCCCTTTGGAAAATTTTTGCTCATGTAATGCAAAATGGTGCTACATTTATTGCTAAATTTGAGTTGGATATATTTCCAAGAATTTCTACTCCTTTAGGAAATCT
>WURT03584398.1:0-20695 GCA_009936505.3 Holothuria glaberrima
GATCGTAGTCACAACACGTGTCAAACAGGGTGTGTCACGAACACAACACGATGTATCACAAACACAACACGATGTATCACGAACACAACAAGTGCACATCACGATGACACAAGATGTCGCCAAAAATTCTGAGGATGTTTAAAAATTTTCGGCTCTAAGCCAACAAGTACGATCTGTTCAGGATGTCGTCCGATGTGTTGCGATGTATCCCGAGATTAGCACGTTCTAAGGACGACATGACAAGAGCTCAAAGGCAATGTCATAGCTCGTTATATATCGTGTTTTTTACATCGCGAAAGTGTGTGAGTAGCATAATAAACGTAAAATCTTACTGGTGACCTAAAGCACTATGGGGATAGGGAACACGGGACAATGGGTTTGAATCAAGATTTTTGGTGTGAGTTCACCTGGGTGCAACCCTTGGTAAGAACCCCCCCCCCCCTAAAAAGTGAGGATGTGTGGACCGCGAAATGTTATCGAATGTTGGGTCTTTTGAGATTTACTTTGTATTATAAAAAAGTTTTACAGTAGGTTGAGGTAAAAAAGAACTTAATCACCAAAACAAGTTACGTCAGTGGCAGGAGCTAGCAGCGTGGAGTGAGAAGAGTGTACGCCTTGCATTCGAGATCTAGTTTGGACCTTCTAAGTTGAAATTTTGTGATGACTAAATTCCTTCATCGGAAAAGTTGTACGGAGAAATGGTGACGGGGTTTCAAATCGGTGATTCAATAGTTGATCGACTCCCTAGCCATTCCGTATCCACCCCTATTGCGTACCCACTTCGTACACTGCATTGGACAAGACTTGTAATTAAAGTGTTACGCAACTGTTCATCGCGGCGAAGATCTGGCGTTCACCAAGTAACTTCTCTTAAACAGCAAATTTTATGTCAAACACGCTCACATGCGTGACCCTTTACAAAATTAGTGCGATTGGATCATGTGCAAAGTGACGGGGCAGTTAGCCATGTGTCCTAACAGTCAACTGTAGCTGCCACCAGTAGTAGTTCCTTTATGCCCACACTTTCATTCTTACAAACCGCCTCCAAAACAAAGCGTTTTCATTGAACAATGAGCGTGCGTGCAACCTTCACATTCGAGAATAGAAGGGAATAGGGTACCATGGCTGCTAATCTTCAGCGTTAAAGGAATTAACGTTTACTGACACGGCCGTCATAGCAGGTTCCAGGGAGGACGCCGCCTCTACCAAGCCCCTACCATCACGGCCGACCCCGTCGCTACCTCACCTCTCTGTCTGAACAACCTTCCGTGTTGTTAAAATCCACCCTGTTCTGAGTGGTATATTTTGCCAAATGATAGGGCGTAAATTACCTCTCATTTATTTTGCAGCCAGGGTAATGTGTTCGGGATCATGTCTCGGTTTTGAGAAAGGAAATTCACTCACTATGATACAAGTAGGCGTACATAAGTTGCACGGCAAAAACAGATCCTATTTCACACATTCCTTGAAGCCAATGAAATCTCAACGATAGTTAGCTGTCCTTTGGTATACTGCCCTCTTATGAATGTTGCCGTTTGAGTAGGGTCAACTTGACCAAAGGTCCACTAGATCGTCTCACACCATAAAGGTCATCCCCTTATTACACTCCCACGAGCACCGAGAATGTTGGCGATTGAAGTCATCTACTTTGATTGGGCATATTCCTTTCTTAAAGGTGGTTAACCTGCATTCTGTGAATAATACCGTGCATACAATTTCTTCGTCCTAAGTAGATTCAAACCAACAAAAACTCCATTAGTTTAAAGCCAAGTTCTTTGCCTGCCTGTGATAATTTAGTATAATATAATCATCCTTATTAATTCAGTCGAAACTTGTGAACTCTTGCATGAATACTTATGGGTCTTACACTACATTAATGACTATACACTGTCGCATAGTTCTACATTCTTTTTGTGCATGAATACTATGAGGGTTTATGAGAAAAAAACGGTGTACATGGGAGGGTGAGCGGGTTTTCCACTAGACTCAAGGTCAGCTACACCCAAAACTGTTCGTAGGTTTAGAGCTAAGGCTGGGATAACCATTAATGTTAGGCTTATGGTTTACATTTGTGTTATGAGTAGAATAAGGGTTAGTACTAAGATGGGAATTAGGGTTAGGATTAGCCTATTGGTTGCAGTTAGGATTAGATTAGTGTTAGCGCACCTCAGGTATTACTTCAGACTACGTTGGATTTTCATAGAAGTTCTACTAGGATCTATATTCTTATTTTTCTTATGGCAAAGAGCCAACGGACGAAATCTTTTTCTTAGCGAAAACCAGTCATTTCCGATTACAAAGATCACCTAGATTTGAGTATGCTTTCATCCTGTTAGAATTGGCTTCAGTCACTCAACGCAGTCTTGACGCTTATTGAGTTACAGAAATTAAGTACGGAACTTGTTACTTTGTAGCTTATGAAAGGATTTCAGTGGTATCGGATTCTTACCAGGGTAAGCCTTCAACAGGATTTTGAAACTAAACGACACCACGGAGTATCTATTTTTACTCCCTGGACTTATCCCCGAAATAGGGAACAATAAATAAATAAAAGGAACATTGTCACTTCATCCTGAAAGCCAGTTTAGAACATGTTTACGGAAACGATAACTTCTGTTCTATGATTACCAGGGTATGTCACATTACAGCTTCTCCGTACCGGTTGATCAGGAAAAGCGATAGTGATAAAAGTAATACCTGAGTGTAGTCTACATCACACTACATCAGTTACGGCTGAAATGCTTCTCGACTTTCAGATGAGGAGCAAAACCCATACGGAACTGCCACTGGTCAAGAGGTGGTCACACAACAAAAGACTCAAGTATACTGATGTAGCCTTTTCCAGGCCATAGCAGTGGTTTTATCAATTCGCCATTAACACTAAAGAAATTTCTTTCAAGTAACATTGTTTTATTTTAGGCGTATATTTATGCTTGTGGGAAGGGTCATTATCCATTACCTAGGACGTACTTTTAGTCAAAAAAAGGAGGAGCTTTGCGCCAACGCGTGATGGTTCTTCTCTTGAAATAAAAGCTTTTTAACCTGATTCATTGTGGAGGCCTATGGAAGTGGGAATAGGACAAGGGTACTAAAATCCCACTTGATGGGCATACCGTTTACCTCCTACCATTTGACTAGAAACTGTTCCAAAGAGGACTCGAAGGGCACGTGGTCCCTACCCTTTTTTCACGGGTCAAATAAGTGCAAAATTCCAGAAAAATCACGACGAATATGGTTGGTTCTTAAGCCTATAGAGGAATTTCATGTGACGTCACGCGATTGGGAGTGGTCGACACTGAAGGGCAAAATACACTCGTAGTAAGCTTATTTGCAGCACAAGCGTCATGGCATAATCATAGATATTACTGTGACGCAACCGGCAGACCGTTGCTGTGCCTCGGAAAAAGGCTGTGGCATTTGAAGCGATGAAGCCTGGCAAACGGAAGGTTTGGGGTTCGATCCCCGACCGGGTCAAAGTAAGGTGGGTTTTTTATCCAAGAAAAATCTACGCTCAAGTTCCCATCTGAAGTGGCTTTTCAAAAAAGGAAACCAAATTTGATCTAAATTGCTCAGTTGGTTAACAACCCAGCATGAAGTTGTAGTTCAAAAGGCATGTAGGCTTTTCCCATATTTTTGGTCGCATAGCGTCCTTAAACAGCTGCCCTTCAAGGCCTGGATTACAGTGAACGCCTGCTCATCAAATAAGCCTTATGCATTGACCTCAAGGGACGTCATTTTGTTAGCAAGACAATGTAGCACATGGCCCTCACGCAGTTGATTTTGCACGCGCGTGTAGAAGATTTATGCGATTTGTAGACAAATCAGCTGTTTGCATGTGTTGATTTGACTTGCAGTGATACGCGTTAGCCTCCAAACAAGGGGCACTTTCTGTTCTGTGACGTCATATGCATAAGTTTTTTTTTAACCAAAAAGACGTGCGATCACGTGACGTCGGTGAAACACCCCAATAGCCAGCTACAGTTGGTATGCGAAAGTGTGATACGATAAACCCTCGATTTCGGGAATAGTTTTTTTACTGAATTCAAAGCACCTTTAACGAAACACAAACACTTCTTAGAACCATGTCTTTCAAATTTAAACTGGTTAATTGCGTGTGTTGGCGGAAACATTACATGGAAACTTTTCTCAGCCATGCCGTTATCAGTGTTTTTAAGCAGTCCCTGTATGATCTTTGTTAACACACTAACTAGGGGTGCATTTCCCTCAGTCGCATATAAGACCACATCCTACTCATTTTGACCCCCTCTGAGAACGTCCCATTATAGCATGTACAAAATGAATGAACAGATTGAACAGATAATTTACACGTTTGTAGTAGCGGCTGTAAAAAAAAAATTGTTTGAGGAGATGATGGTCAGAGGGATAACTACAATGACTTACACAACATGAATTTATGTAACCTGTGGTCGAATAGTACAGTAAAATGATATAACATGGATGAGATGGAAGAAATGCTTTCCTCCATATTTAGAATTATTTTCATGACTCAATACTCGCTGATTATGTTTTTTAAGAGACCATGGTTTGTATAATTTGTGAATCGCAATTCCCCCCCCCCCCACTGTGCCCCCTTGACGATCCGTCTATGCACTGAGGTTTTTGCCAGAAATTTAATGCCCGTTTGCTTCAAAATAGCAGGTATTTTGTCCCCAGACAGTAAACTTTGTGCACATATCACACCGTGAATTACTTTTTAGGCTTTTACCTAGTTGTGTCAGTCTCGACCGAACTGTGACTGGTCATTTTGCAGACTTGAAGTGAAGTGCTAACGAAGGTAGTAATTGTTTGCATCTACGCGGGGTTGGCACTAGCTAAGAACCGGGTGAGGCAGATTCTCCAATAGGAGATATATAGACAAAAGGATCGCCCTCTACTCGTACACTAGTGCTCAATTTATTTGGGTGTATGGTTGGATACGATGCAATGCACTTCACAAGACATTGGTCAAAATAGAGGTCAGCCGCCTAAAATGAATCTTTTAAAATTAATTATGGTTGTCTCCTGGATATGCCCAACTGGGTGAGGAAAGCCACCGTCCGGGGGACAGCAACGCAAAGCCTCGACAAAAGATATGGGTAGTCGGAAGGAAAGCTCTTCGTTCACCGCAAATTTTGAGATTTTATGTAAAAATTCGAAAATTTCCCCAAGTGGGCTAGCCCTTATCGACCGGAGTCGGGAAGGGGGAATGAAGGGAAGGGGCTGGACCCTGCCCCTCATATGACGCTGACTATGAAATCAATTACTGTATTTGTTATCAAGCGTTTAAAAGAAGCCGGTTTGCTCCTCGTGTAGTAAGGAAAAGAAGAGACACATTTTCTGCAAGAAAAAATGCTAGTAGGGGTAGGTGAAGGAATATGGACCCCTCAAGGACCTTTCGACTGATAAAAGTTAACAATACAGTTTTCTTGAGCTCAACACTTGTCGTCGTGTAGTTATAAATACAGGCTTTCAAGTTGTATATTCAACCAGATGAATAATAGAATGATTTGACAATTAGATGAGGTCAAAGTTCAAAGGTCGAAAGAGTTAAAGATGACCAGTCGGCTGTATATACTGTAAAGGCCCTAATACTCAACAATATATTTTCCGAGTCCACGCATGTTGTTCTCTAACCAAATCAGATCATAATTGTGCCGTTTTTTGTTTTTCTGAACCGTGTTTTAATTACCGTGATTTTTCTTCCCATCAAATCATATACTTTGGAGAACAAAAAAAGGATGAAAATGTCAAAAAAAAAAGTTTTTCTTCCTTATTAAAGATTTAGTAAGGGTGCTTAAATTATAGCTCTGGCAATAGAATTTTGACGTCATGAAAATCGAAACTACCGATGATTGTAACGGATCGATCAGCTATCACCGTATCGACTAGTCATTGTAACCCGACTTCGGTGGCATGCATAATACGGCCTTTCATACCCCTCGAGGGCAGGGGTACGGGTATGAAAGGCCGTAATATGCATGCCACCGAGGTCGGGTTACCCTGACTACGTATCGACCCAATGTACCCAAACGCATACAGCATAGTACAGGACCATCCGTGTTGATGTACATGAAATAACGTTGAACTTATATCGTACTGTACATTGTGCGGTCGTCCTCTTCGGACCCTATTACTTGCAACTGTCGTGGAACATGTCAGAGAAGGGTTAGAGCATCAGACACGAACTGCGCAAGGTTTTGTATTTGCAAAGCAACCTCGACGAAGGGAAAATGCAGAAACCAAGTATGCTTCTTAGTCTTAATATTGTTAGGCAGCAGACTGCAGAGATGTAGGCCTAAGGCTGTGTACGTGTGCTTTGCGAAGTCGTCGTACGACGTAGTGTGTTTACACATACACATGTACACATCCTATGCATGCACAGTACATGGATAGCAATGAATTGTCGATGGACGGTGTATCGAATCGGCTCGCAATCGAAGTCAAGAAAAGGGCATACTGTGACGTCATCAAATATCCGGCATACGGTTTTCTTGGTTTCTTACGAGATGACAGGTCATCTTTAATTTTCCCTTCATGGGAAGGTAATATGGACCCTCATGGTTATTCATTCAGATGAATCAAAATGAACAGTATATCAAATCAGGATTATACACAGAATCTGGTTGCTGATTGGCAAGGAATATATCATAGAAAAAATAATTTACTACCATATTTAAGATGAAACTTATGTCATAATAACAGTGAGCCCTGTCCAGTAGTAAAAGCAACTAAAACAGTAAACGTAGTGTGTAAAATTAGTACCGGTTCCCCGAACCCTCCAAATAACATGCATATGACAGGAAATAGTTGATTTATTCATAATTATCCCTTCAAAGAATTTCATTCCATTTAAAACATATTTCTTAAGTGTAACTTGTGCTCTAATTATCACTTGGCATGTGTATATCTGACCTTATATCGTACGTACTGCTATGCCGAGTATTTCATACCTATATTAAGACAGTCACATGCTTGTTACAAAGTGGGATCCGTTTTCCCTTCATACTAAGTTTTTCACAAACTGACAAAAGTCAAACCATGTTAGTTATTACACACGTAATCAGCGTATAGTGGTCGATAACTAGTGCCCACTGAACGTAACAAACATAAATTGCAATGCCAGAACCAACGTAAAGGGTTTTACGAGCAGAAATGAAAGTTTTCGATCAACGAAAATTTAGATGTGACCCCAAAATGGCACATGCTCATCCAAATCTTTTCGGTTGATAGTATAGAATGCCACTGTATAAAAGTGCCTTTTTACCCCGACCTCAGCCCAACTACGTCTGTCTAACGTTGGTTCTCCCTGGTACCTGCATCCCTGAAATCTCTCCCAGTGCCGACGACCGAGTTCGACGAAAAAAACTGTCGTGACAACTTCGTATTTTGGGCTTGCTCTTTTTTTTGTATTATACCGTCGGTTCAGCCCCAAATTTCATTCAAAATTAAAAGTACAACTGAAACTGGAATAAAATGGACAGCTTTTCTAATGTAAAATGAAGTAAAACAATAGTAACTGTCTTAAAATTTTGAAATAATACAATGATGCGTTTTTCCCGCCCATTATTACTTCCTGTCGATTCATGTTCTGAAGACTAACTCAATGCATGGAATTATTGAAAAAACCTTATCATCTATCCGCCTTACCCAAGTTACCCTCAAGCCCAATTCATTATGAAGTCAACCTGCCTTTAGTCTGAATTATGCTATTATGAAACAAAAATGGTCATAGTTTGTTTTTTGTTGTTTGTTCAGTTCCCATATGTTCACCTCAATAGTTTTAGAACTTTATTTGTATTATGCTAACTGCCCACAATTTTGTAAATACCCTAGGGCTATCCGGAACCACATGGGAAGCTCCTCACACCCCATTACACCAACACCCATTATCTCCATTACAATTAACCCTTTAGGAAATAGTGAAACAGAACCTTAGCCTTTTGTTTAAAATGGCAAAATTTTACCTACAGGTTATACAAGCAATTTCACTTAGATAAGTCAGTAAGTCATAAGAAAATAATTGTGTTTTATAGTGTGAGATCCTACATGATAGTGCTTGCGAGTGCTCAATTATTTCTCATACTGGCTAAGAAGTGATGAAGTGAGAATTTTGTGGTTTTATGCACAATTAAATACAGTGTCGGCATTTTGGTTGTGTGTAATGCCAAATTTTCTTACATCAATCCCATTAAGACACAAGTGGCCCAAAGATCGGCTTTAGTACCGTAAGAGCGCTCCTCGTTAAGAACTGGATCCGCCCAACACAAGTACTTTTTTTAATGTTATTTTTCTCCTTCCCAAAGCATCTGAAAACTGATCATGTTTAAAACTTATGCATATTCTTTTCAGAAAACTCAACCTGAAGGTCATTAAATTCGACAATATGGATGGGCATGAAGATTACGTCATACAGATATTGGATGTTGATTGGTCAAATGTTGCCGTGACCATGCACTTACTATATTCGGGACTATTGTGGGAAAAAGTCTTTCCCCCCCCCCTCCCTCGTTGGAGAGCAGCTACCACAGCTCCGCCACCGGGCAAACCTTGGCAGTACCCCTTCTAGACATAGGCTGTAACACCAACTACAGAAACTGGACTATGCCTTTTGCATTGTAATATGCGGTAGGTTGGCATCGGCCAAGGAGGGTATGTCCTTGGCCTGAGGCTCGGCCTCGTGATCTGTAGTCTGGACTACAGCACTATTTCAAACCCATTCAAGTCGTTGGTAATGTGAGGCGACGTGTGTTAATGTTATCACGTTGAATTGAACACATATATGTTGGCAATGTGATATGCAACTTAAACGATCGCTCTCTATGTGTGTAACTATAGATTTTGGCACTAACTGCACGAGCACTTTAAGCATTTCCGCAAATGAGATTTCGGGCAAAGACACTAACTCAACAATTAACTCGGTATTATCAGGTATCAACGGCCAACGGATGTGCGTATTTAAAGCCATACACTCGTCACCCCAAAGTATATTTTTAGTGTAGGGGTATCAAAATTCTCATTTGGTTACTACTCTTTGATTGACAGCAAAGTTTAAAAATTCAAAAGATGAACAGTAGCTTACAATCCTCACAATGTAGAGAGAGTGCTTGGATTACACATTATAGCCTTGCATGGTCACCAGGACATTACCTTGAAGTAATAAAATAGGTTTGTGTCTGCACAAAGAGGAGTTCTATACAGTTATGGGAGGAGCTACAAGTTGCATAGTTGGGAGAATTGCAACTGTCTGGGATGACAAGAATTGCCCTTTAAGTAAAGCCATGTCTCGAGATCCGCAACAATCATGCCAACAAAGGTAGCGGATCCAGGAATTTTCGACAGTTCGAGGGTGAGTCTAAGTTCACCGAAAATACACCACTAGCCAAAAGTTCTCTGTTACCGACATAGAGTCCAGGGGTCCGCGTTAGGTCCCTTGTTGGTTCCAGGGATAGAACCTTGATAGGGGTTCAGCTCTCGCAGTATGCTATAAGATAATGAAAAGCAGGAAGTCGATTCCGGAAACTCGGTTAAGGAGATTTTATCTCGTTTCAGATATGTGACACTCGGTTAAATTTATAAGGCAGACGCTTTACATAGCATACGCTTTAAAGTTCTGGTGGCATGCAGACGAAAAGGCCTGATTTGACTTGGCAGTTAAAGAGAAAGATTTCCAAGGAAAGATCCATTGAATTATTCTCCATTGAATTATTTCAATATCTTTTATGGCTCTCAATATATGACTGTTCAAATTTTGAACGTTTATGAAGTAATTCATTGCATATCTACAAAAATAATGGTGTGTAGTGCTGGACAGGGTTGGTATTTCTTTTGTTAACCTTATATTAATTATCTCTTAATTACTCATCACTTAGTTTGGTGAATGAAACTGATATTTTTGAAGGACACAATTTTAACTTTAAAAATAAATCCCTCAGGACATATACAACAGGACAAATATTACAACTGCCCTTGAAATGAAGGTTAAAAAAGCAAGGGATAATAGTAGCCATACTAAGGCCTGGCCAGTCCCTCTCTCGACATCAGAAATTTGTATATTTAGCCTTAGCTCATGTTTATTCATGATAACTTGAAGAGTGAAATAGAAATTACCACGAATAATCACCTTTTGATGGATTTGAATGGGAATTGTGGCTATTGTGTAGAGTTTTAATACTTTTTACACCAAATCTCCAACTATATCATTTTTATGTCACCAGACCTGTTGTCCGATTCCTCGCCGTCATAAGGTGCGTAGCCAAGATGTGGTCGGAGGCTCAGAAATATTGAGACAATCACGGAGTTGCTATTGGAGGCATCTCCTTGATACTAATATTTGCCATGAGTACACACACAGCGCTATGAGAATGAAATTTTGGTGATATTTTTCTTCATTTTTCAATCTAAAAGTAATCTACTGAAATATTTTCCGAGAAAAGGGTACCGTAATCTGAGGCATTAGCTTTTTCTCCCCTGGGTCATAAGGAATTTGAACCCCATGTGACAATGCGCCTTCTCTGAAGATGCATGCATCGAGGGATAGGTATAATTTATTAAATACTCATTACTTTAAAACACTTAAAAAGCTCCCTGCCCCACCTACCCAGTCAAAAAAGTGGTGAGGCGGGAGCTTCCTTCACGGTTGCCTTCTCAACCCAAGGATGAAAACCACTTATTTGTTCCTTTTGTAAAAAATGTTTAAAATTTAAAGAACTGTTCTTTAAACCTTGCCTTATATGTTGCACCAAATTGCACCCTTAGACACCTCCCCAGGACGGCTGTATGAAACAAAGTTCAGCCCCCACTCGAAAACAGCTTCCTAAGCTTATGCGTCCAACCTCTATCTTTCCCTGGCAGACTGGTATTTCAGGGTGCAGGGTTCGAAAAACCAAAGGTGTCACGGCAACAAACTTGTTACCGCCAAGGGCGACGGCGGTATCCTGATACATTCAACTTATTACACCTCATCGAGCGATGCAGTGTAGTACCGAGACCCATTTTGCTTGCACACTTAGAAGAATTTTTTTTCACTTTGGGGGTTCCTAAAAAAAAGAAGCAGCACAGAACCAAAACAGACCTCACCACCCGGATCATAAAGTTGAGGTAAAATATTTGCCACTCTCAATACCATACTCGGACATCAAGAAATTGCATTCTAAAACATGAACCTGTGACTACAGTTCTTTGCTCACCACGACTGGGGCACCAAAAGTGGCCCTTTTACTCCAGTAATCTCTTCATGATTTTGACTCAAACGATCCTTTTCCCTTTCCTCCCTCGCCGAAGATTCACGTGTTTGCGATAGAATGTTAGTAAAGCCATGCATGGAAGTACTCCGAGATAGTACTTCCATGGTAAAGCTAATCTTTTTCAGCTTCGTTTCGCCGCGAGGATTATGGTCATTTCCAAATACTACACATTCAATTTATGCAATTACCTAGTACGCATAAAATATCTGAGAGTAATTTCCAGGTAATGAAATACCCTGGGGTTAGATTTTATATCCTCCTTGGCAACAGCGCGGTTTCATGAAAAAGGCATGACCCGGACTAAGTAACCGTCGCGAATAGCGATGAAAAAAAAGGAGTTGCTGTGAGGTCAATGATCCTGCCTATAAAAGTGTTTGTCTTTGCACAATCTAGCGGCAGACTCCAAACAGAGCCGAGTCGTCTAAATAAATACATCATGGCAGTACTAGCATTGTATACGATTGTAATAGCCTTGAACTTTTTATCAGTGGCAAGGTAAGGTTTTATTTCATTCTTCTTAACACTTTTTTAGAGAGGTTGCCGGAAAAGTTGTCAGTAAGATCAAGTTGTCATGCCTAACACAATTGTAAGTTTTGTATATCACCGCTCAATTAACAACGAATAATGATACAATTCTTTTCAAAACAAAGTATCTAGCCACGTCGGCTCGTAACGAAATTAAACTTTTTTTGAGATGTATATATGAAGAGACAGAATTGGGAAAAGTCTTTGAAACCGTCTTTTTACAGTTTTAATTGAATACGACCTCTACTCAACCAATATCATAGGCAACGTTATGCCTGTATCATGGTCTGGCTTTCTTATTGTAGCGACTCTAGTAGACTGTAGAAAAAGGATGGGGGAGGACCCATCTAATAATTTGCCGAAAACTCCGTAAAACGTTGGGGAAGTTGTCCTTGCTTTATTTATGCTTTGCTTAGAACGGAGTTGGTTTTGTGGCTAATCATCGAAAATTACAATGTTAATTGACCAAAATTCACATAAAAATTTTATGACATAGGTCCATTGTCATTACCTTCTTTCTGCATTTGTCTGTAAAAATGCCATAATTTTTAAATCAGACTAAGCAGATAAAATGTCCCTTGTTCGAGTATCCTTCAATCGATTTCAATGTAGTTACTCTGTTTTGCCATGCATAGCTGACCGAAAATACTGACAAGCTACGGTATAATATTAGTCTCCTAAACACACTTAACAGACATGGAAAAGCCAAGATGTTTTTTCAAATATTTCGTCGATTCTTAAGTAATGTCAGTTGCAAAAAATAAACGCCTTAAAAAATCAAATTATCGCCTTGTATATTTTTGACAGTATACTTGCAAATTGAAGAATCCATGTACCATTGGGAGGGACGGGAATGTGGTGGGGTGCTTAAAAACATGATCCTAAACTACCCGATCGCAAGAAGTGACTGAGCACATTAACCAGAACTCCCTAGGCTGAGCTCTTTGAGGATTGCAAGGGAACTGGTAGCCTATATTCTGTTTGGGTATAAGAATTTTTTTTGCTTTTGTTTCTGCCTAATTTTTACTGTTTTGGAAAACAAGACGGCTTTCAAATGTATAGACAGCCTATTTCGGCTGCAGTCTAGCGATAGCTGAAGGTCGTGTGAATTCGCTCGGGTCAATTTGTTAACACAGTAAATTACGTGATTGCTCTGTAACCCTTCCTTAATTTCCTTTCATGACGAGCGATACCTTTAATTAGCTTTCATGCAATATTGATTTGTTAGGTAGAAAATCGGTGACAATGCAAGAGGTACTCGGAAAAGCACAGGTCAAAATATCACCTCAGACAGTGTCCACTCTGAATTGACCCAATCTTAAACAGGCTAGGCTACGTACGTACTTGTTCGAGTGGGTATTGCTTTTCTTTGAGAAGTCTTGACAGACAAGCTATGGTAAATTGTGGTTAACTAATGTAAATAAGTTACTTTGAGATTATATCATCATCTTGATCATCTCTCTTTTATCTTGGCTTTATTTTTCTTTGTAATCTGTCTCCTTTTATCACTTCCTGTCTTCCTTGGTTTTTTTTTTTAGCGTAGCTACAATTCTGGAGTCGGGGCTCGATATCTAGAAAAGCATTGTATAGGCCTACTTGGTACTATATGGTACTTGGTACTATTTGCATTATTGCGTAAAGTGTAAATTACCTATTGAGTTTCAGCACTAGCACATTGTGGCTCTATTACTCTCAGGCTGAAATAACAGTGAATTTCAAAAAAGAGGGGCAGTGAAGATCAAGTCAAAAAAGAGGGGCGGAAATAAATACACCAGGGGTAATACATAACTTTGCTTAGGAAGTAGTTTATTTATTGACTTCTAGCACTAGCACTTGATATAGCTCTGTTGCTGAAGTAGCAGTGAGCTTAATGCAAAGAAAGAAGAAAACATAAATAACAGGTTTATAGTATAATTAATGTCCCTGAATATTTGCTTGTATTGTGTATATGGCAATGAATCACACCCCCTTCATTTTAGGGATTCTGTCACAAGTTGAATGTACTTAAAGTCCACTAAGTTCCTTGCATTTCACACATGAACCAGCTTCTTTAGTAGCACTGTGCCATTTCCAAAGTCAAGTGAAATATATCGCAGTGATCAGGGGCGGCTGTAAGAAATTTTTGTTGGGGGGGGGGCGGGCAAAAATCAAGTCCGTATGCAGGAAGGTTTGGAAGACCCCCTCCATATCCGGCAATATCAAGGATCCGCTCCGCGGGCGCCGCAGAACGGAAAAAATAAGGGGGACTGAAGGCCAGAAAGACTATCTAAGCGGAGCGCCACCATCAGTTGGCGCGGAGCGCACAAGAAATTTTTTGCTTTACAAACCCTCCAGATGGCCGGAAACGGCACTTCCCGGGTATTTTAAGCTGCATGTACCCAGCCTTGAAAAATGGATCTCATGTCTGCACTTGCAAATATTGGGGAGCTAAGCAACCTTTAGCCCCTCACTTTTTTCATTGGGGGCTGAGCCCCCACCCCCGGTTCCGCCACCACTGCCTATCCGAATAGTACAGCGGGCGGATGGTTATTATTATGTATTACAGGGATGCCCCATATAGTCTTCAAAAGCTCTTCAAAAGCCATCTCAAGCAGTTAGTCATGAGCTATCATTAAAAAAATACAACCATATCTAGCTATCAGCCAACCGTTACTCCATAAGGGTGGAGCAAAAGGCAGGGGAAACAGGCACAGCGGCTTGATCCATTTGTATAAAAAGAGCTCCACCTTTAAATAGTCTGTTGTTTCTTTCATCATTATATAGTCACAATGCATGGGTTTCAGCTTTGCCAAGAGCCCAAAAGTATTGGTTTTCTGGATTGTTTTATTTAAACAACGTAAACTTAGGTCGAATCTTGAAATAATGAAGAAATGCATACTTGAAAATTATGGAAAATTTTGCAATAGTAATATACACAACTTCATAAATAATATGTCATATTTGTGAGAGAGAGGGAAGATTTCGTCTACATTTTTTATTTAAACCATCTCGAATTACATGTTTTTTATATTTTTTTGGAAGACTTTGAAGACCATGCTTTGCAAACTTTTTTTGGGGGGGGGGGAGCAAGTGCCCCGTGCCCCCATGGCGAGCCGCCCGTGGCAGTCATTATAGTACGGTGACTGAAGCCAGCTCATTAAACCGCTTTTGTGAGTGTTCAATCGTCATATACCCGAAACAGTGAAAGAACAGGAGACAATAAGAATTCTTTCGTGTCTTTGAAAATATATTCAAATCTTGAACAGGGGTGTCCCTCATGGTTCGATGAGTAATAAGGGGAAGGGGAGGGGGAGTCAGAGGTGAGGTGGAATTTTTCCCGACAAAAGTAGTGTCACTTTCTCTACAAAATGTTTTAATGACGGTCAACCCTCATAGTAAAAAGAAAATCTTTGCCAAAAGTACAGATTATACGGAAGAAAATCCCGGCCTAAAGCACAATTTAAAATTCGGCATTGTCTGTTGGACGTTGGCAGAACTGTTTGAATTTGTCTGCTTTAACAACAAGGTCTATTTTGTGGCACAAGTTACGCGCAAAATATAAGAGCGCAAGATCGTCTTCAGCATGGGGTTCAAGGGTCTGTCTTCGGGTCAGTTTTGGTAATGTCATATGTGGAGGAAAGGGGAGGAGCTTTCAGGAAGCCCTGGGGCTTAAAAAATTGTGGGCTGTTCAATACCACTTCCTTCCGGTTATCTCTGAAACCAAACACTTTTTCCAGTAAATCAACAGGAAGTTTTATGTGTTTACAAGGTCACACATTTTGCATTTAAATTAAATTACAAAGCGAAAGGATCGTTCAGGCATTATTTCCCTGTATTACAACCCACTGCTCCCTAAGGTCTTAAATGCTTTTACCCTCTAAACATCTGTATGGGCTGTCAATTGTCATTGTGACATAACCTTTCAAGTTGTAATAAAGTTAGATCGTTGGTCAAGTATTTAAACAACAGAAGTGAAGACCTGGTGAGACCTGGAGCAACTGGTTCCTTTCTGCCTCTTTTGAAGTGTAACTGTCACTGACTGCAATCTTTTTCTATGTTATGCTACAGGTACATTTTTCTCACATAACTTTTCATGCAATTTGCCACGACTACTTTTTCCAAAGTGCCCCTCGATTCTCTGGCGAAGAGCCATAGGGCGAAACCAAACGTTACTCCCGAAGGAGTTCTGCTCCCCTAAAGGAGCTACGTCCTCGAAAGGAAACTTAACTGACCAACCTCTCGAAATTGCCAGGAGTACCCTGCACATACCAAGGTACCACACGTAACTTGCATCTAGCACACAAATGCCGAAACTACTAAATCAAACAGTGGTGTAAATATCGATTATTAGCACTGTGAAGTTGATGCCGGTGATCAGGCAGTTTTTGCTGGTATGCACAAACTGCTACTTGATTAGTTATGGTCATCTTTGCTGATAATGTTCACCACAAGTTTGACACAAAAACGGATTAAAACTATTTCACATTAATTTATTGTATGACTAATATGGTCCCTTGTTTACGTCAGTATGGTAATGACCGTCATTGTTTCGTCAGTATGGAATGTTTGCAAAGGCTTTTGCCATGTGTATGTATAGGAACTACAGTAATCGAATGTTCTGTGTGATGTCACAATGTTACGTACACGGCGTTCTGATATCGACAAATATTTCAAACGTTAAAGTAGATTTTACAAAGTGGAAAAATTGATAATTCCATTTCAATTTTCATTTCAATTTTTCGGAACTCTTCATAGGTGTAAAGTGATCAGAAACAACTACAGTATTAGTGTAAGACTTGGAAAGGAAAAGTTATAGCATTAAATCAGGGTCATAGCCTGGGCGGAATCCCTAGGGTGCAGTTGATGACACCATCTAAGCGGAGCACCTGGTGGCTTGCCGACAGATAGTGGTGACACAAGGGACGATCCTTCCTTTCCCACCTGTGCATGAGTAACATCATGTGGGAGGGTGCCGAGGGACGGGGTACCTTTAAGGCCTGGCTTAGGTGCAAAATTGTGTTATCGTTTGCAAAGCCTTGAACTGATTATAGCTTTACAAATTGTCATTTTTAGTGATATTCTTCCTACTTGGCTGGACGCAAGTGAAGTGGTACTCCCCAGAAGGAAATGACACTGTATATGACATTAGTATATATACTCGTTGAGAAATTTTTGTCCTTGAGGTGGCTTCGATGGAAAATGGTGCTGTCTTTGGTAAAGCTCCGTTAAACGTAGAATTGATTATATGTTTAGGAACCCTCACTATTTGGTGATTTTTTCTATTCTGTAAGGTCCGCTGTAATTGATGGGGATGTTGCTTCAACAGCTCAGTGGAGGGGTGACACTTTTACTCTTTGAGAAATCCTTCTTATTTTAAGTTTCCCGAAATCTAAAATGGCGTTAACTTTGGGAGGGATTTGTACTGATAATATGATCCAAAATTTTAATTATGTAGGCCATAATGATTTTTTTGGCTGTGGCATGGCATCCGTACAAGGCTGGTACCAGGTTCGGATTTCCCCCTAACACTCTTATTACGCCACTGGGGGTACCACGAGTGGTGCGCAGCCGTAGTGTACGCCTGCAAGAAAATGTTTGGTCGAAATGTCTCCCAGATAAGGGGGGCATTTAAGACCTTAAAAATGCGTTTATAAATTGTCTTTACTTTTAGATTTGCTTTCGCAAAAAGCTCAGATTTCAAAACGAAAAGTTAGATTGACTTAAAGGGAATATGCATTCACCCCAATTTGAACGAGTGTGCCCGCGTATGCTATTTTATGGATGACTTTTGAGGATCATGTTGTACACGTACACGTTTCTCCTTGAGTTTTCTTTGGTTTACCTTGAATATGCAGTTCTTATGTTATTACATATCAAGCTGTTGTTTTAATAAAAGTTTGGGTTGACTGGTTAGGCACTTTAAATTAAAAGTTTCTTTACCACCTCATTTGAGTTTAGCTAATAATTAAAGGTATTCATTGGCCATTTTATCTTTAGCCCGTGTATATGATGGCGTATGTGAGCGGTTTTTCTTGTAGTAGGAAGATGATTTATTCGTAAGGCAGAGAAACCAACATAAGAACGCGTCCATGGCAGGGTCCGGGGATCCCTTCGGGAAAATATCCATAGACCTTATGCCAAATAGCAGATCGTGAAGCACCATGGGAAGGATAATTCCAATCCCGTGAGCTTGAGCATTGTGACGATCAGTCTTCTCCATGGTGACGATCTACTTTGATTGTCTGTTCATGGAATGATCCTCCCCAGAATGCAGTTTTGAAGCGCCCTCTGTTTATTTGGCATAATGTCTGTGGGGAAAAGGTTTATGGGGTCTTGAAACATAATTTAGACAGTGGAATTTTCAACATTTCAGTTTAGTTTTCTCAAGTACTGTAGGCTTACTTTCATTTACGGTTTGGGAATCTCAGGGGACAGTAGCCCTCGGCCCCGACCCAGACCCGGCTCTGTTTTGGTCGTAGCTTCGGCTATAAGAAAATCAGTTTCGACCGGCACTGTGCTGCACGAAGACCCCGGATTTTCAATGGGTTGTTGTAAAGACCGTCAATAGGGAGCTATCGGCAACCCGCTTGATACACGTGCCTTTACTGGGGACTAAACCGCTCCATCATACTTGCACAAGCAATATTATTTGAAGACTTCTTTTTGCAGAACAATAGATAATTATAGAGAGAAAAGTGAACAAACGCATATTTTAATAATTTCATTTTGAAATATTCACACTGGGATAAAAACCTCGTACAACGGAAGTCCCTGATTAAGACCAAAAATCCTTTACATGGCAACCCTGTTTGTGCAACATGTTGCTTTTCGATCGAAACACTGAGATCGGTGATTTTAATGGTTCATACTTAGCATGCTGTGTACATAGTCTGATATGACATATGCTTCGGCATCAGTGAGTGAGGATTTGTCGAGCGTGCTGCCACGCGCGGCCTGTTTGCTGTCAAGTGACCCATGCAGTACTGGTGATGATTACACACGAACACGTGTGTTACTGTCGCGTCTACCTCACAATATGCACGTACACAGTCCAGAATTGCGTGCGTTTAGAGACTTCAGAGTCGCGTCAAAGGACTCGAGGCGCAGCATGAGACTCGAGTCATTTTCCTTGACTCCAGTCTTCATTTGGACTCGAATCATGCTATGCTCGAGTCTGAGTCAAGTCAAAGTCATTTAAGTGGTGACTCGAGTCAAGTCATTTTGGCAGATGACCAAGTCAAGTCACGTCAAATATGCGACTCGAGTCCGAGTCAGTGACTTGACTTGTTACAGCACTGAGTTTTATAAAGTAGTTGAAAACCATTATAATTGCCCTGTTGAATGGTCAATGTTGGATAATTTGGATGGAAATATTGCCACTATTTTTATTGTTTCTTATGTTTTTAACGTCAAATGGGCAGGTGTGACACTAACATGTACACAGACCTTCAATCAGTATAACACAAGCTGCATGACAATAACGTTAATATATAGGCCAAATTGGCTGCAATGTACTGTGATGATGATTGAGATTCATTGTTGGAATATGCGCCACTGGATTACATTTTATTACAGCAAAAATATCATGGCCCTGTTGTCTGGTTGTTATTTCTCAAATCGTTGTTGTGATAACTAAGTGCTGGTTCTTTAATTAGGTGCTCTATGTTGTACACCTTGAGCAAAGGCAAGTTCACTCTCATTTTCTCCGGCAAATCCTTTTAATATATCGTTCAACCTTAACAATCCCCTCGCTTCTGTCAGTTCTGTAGTCCTTCCTTGCTGATCAAATCCCTCTTTCTCCCATTTTTCTTTTTAAGTAACAGTATTGACTCTAGTATTTTAGAAATCCGCCTGTTAACAGTACTGTAAATACATCATGTGGCACAACATCTGGAAAGGGAAATGCACGATGGATTTAGCTAATGCTTCCTATAAACGGGGTCAAGAAAGATCACGTCTGGATATAAACAATACATAAATTATTTGATATAACAGCTGTCAATGACGGGACCTTTTGTATATGGAGTTAACTGTGTGGTAATATACTTATATTTTTTTAGGTGCATCACGTTATATTACGCTATAATAAATATGTTTTGCCTGCTTGAACTGTTTGGAAATATTGAAGTTGACTAAAATAAGATGATCCTTGATTGGCCGGAAAATGTATTTTTCACTGTTGTAAGTTTGCTTCTTTCAGGATTCTGTAAGGGTTACAAGTTGAGTGATCTAAGACTTAAAAAGTTCTAGGCTTGTGACAGCCTTCATGATAAACCTATGTGCAAGGATTAGATTCAATCTCAGAAGGGCTAACGCTGTTCTTGTTACCCTTTGAAGTAATGTCGCTGTAGTTACAGTTACTTAGATAAAAGTGCCTCGTTTCAGTTAATAGTTACAATGCTGAAAATTAACTTGTTACTGTTACTTTTGACTAAAGAGAACTACCTACATTTTGAAAGTAGCCTAGCTAGGTTCTTGTACATTAATATGCGGTTAATCAATGAAAAAAGACTGCACTCCTCGAGGGCATAAATATCACGTTGCCCTGCAATTGAAGACGGTAAAATTTTAAATCGTTGATCACGGTCTAAAGTAAGGCGTAGTAATAATCCCCAATTGACAAAATGCAAGTTTCACTTTGTTTTGATATATTTGGTATAAATCCATGCAGGAAAATGTTGAGACTGCCATTATTTTCAAATACAGACCTTGCGCCTATGACAGTCATTTTCCAAAAAAAAGGCGAATCTTTAAAAGTATGTTCTGGTGGCCAAATCTGATGTTTAAAAAAAAGGAGAAAAATTTTCTGTGTTAGGCAGTGAAAACCCCATCTCAATAGCATCTTGCATTTGGAAAATACAGATTTTTGACGAAATGCTATATTTTCAGCTTCCGCAGTGCATGATGGGAAATCTGTGATGTCATCTGGGCAAATTAATTAGATGTTG
>WURT03584509.1:0-20694 GCA_009936505.3 Holothuria glaberrima
CTCACAAAATGTTTAACCTGCAATACTAATTCATAATTTCATATTTTCCTCCAACACGTAGTTACAGCGGATCTTCTCCTATTAAAAAAGCTCATAGATAAAATTCAGAAAACATCAAATCTAAGGTCTGATGTTTCTAAAAAATTCAGGCAATAAATCCCGTAAGTCTTACTTCTGAAAAGATTATCAGTTTCGATGAGACGCAAACAATACAGAAAATTATTAAGCTACCTGCCCAGCTATATTTACACACCTTTTACTTGCGGTTTAAGTCCCTCCATTTTTGTTAGCTGTTCTTGCTGTTTATGTCTTGATGTTGTGAAAATCCTTTGGGTTGGCTCTCCTCTGAAGAATAAAAATTAATATAAACATATTACATAGGCCTACCAGAAATTTGAATGAATTCTGTTTTTTTTTTCTGAAGGTTTAAGATATGTGAGTTGGTGTATGGTGTCTTCTCTCTTTGTCATATTTAAAAAAAGGATCAAATCAACCGGCTAAAGTGACAGCCATTCAATAATGATTCAAACAAATTTTCTGTGGACATTTTGCACTCCCCTGTAGAAAGATCCGTGCAGTGCGGTTTGATAATGCTGTCTTAGGCTTAAAAATATTCCTTTTATCTATATCTTCCCAGAAACTGAAAATTAAGATGATTAAATCACCGATTTGCCTTATTCTCTTCAAAAATCGGACCAACACAAGATTTCTTGAAATGGTTACTAATTGAACCAATTGAAAATGTAATTTGTGTTACATAAAAAATCCTGAACATTAGCAAAACTACATGTACACTCTCCCATGTAGAAAAAAGCAAATCATTTTGTATATATTGAGTTTTGCTTTCCGGGTACCTCAACGACTTAAGCACTTTCCACAGAGCACTTGGGAGTGACTATTGATGACTTTATATGGAAAGCCGCAATGTGAATAATTTGCGTATAACTCCCCCAGGTACCTCCTACCGCGAATGTAACGCCCTTCCAGCTGATACGGCAATACAGATTTATTATTTCTTTGTTTACTGACCGCTCTCTTGTGCTATTTAGCTTATTAAGATAGATCAAGCATTCAGCATTGACAAAAAGATTAAAAGAGCCCGCGCGATATATGCCCAAAATTGTCATTTCTTTTCTGTAAAATGACGTAGGTCTGTGCAGAGCATATTACTTGTTTAGATTTAGTGTTATACTTTGTTAAGAAGTAGACAAAACCTTTCTCTTGGTAAAAAATCTAGCAGTCCACTTCAGTCTTTTTACAAAGAAATTTAAGTATATACTGGTAAGCCATTATCACCCCTCATTTTTAGATGTCCACCTTATATATCTAAAATCCAGACAAGTTGTCGCGTAATTGCTGTTTTTCTGAAGACTTTGGTTTTTGTATTTTGTTCCGTTTTAGATTTGTAGTCAATATCTTTGGTGGACAGTAATAGTCTCTTCCTGAGTCCATCATAAGAAGGATAAACCAAGTTTTCTTTTCTTAGATTTATTTTTCAGGGAGTTATGTACACATGAGAATCGAATTGGATTGCTACATTTCACTTGAAGGCAGCCAAATTGTCATCTCTGTGTCAAAATTCTGCAGAGAAAACTTGCACTTGACTATGCTACCTTCTAGAAAAGTTAAGCACTGTAAAAAACCATGGGCATCGATCATGGGGTACGGGGGACGCGTCCCTCTCACTTTTTGGAAGGGTAACCTCTCAAACAACCAACCCCAACCCCCACTTTTTCAAAACCAATGAAAACTTAAACTGTGATGAATTAGGAGTTAAAATACAACATATCAATTTAAAATAATTCAACAAGTACAGTACTTGTATGATAGTAACAATAAAGATTAAGTATAAAAATACAACAGATTGATCGTAGATGATTGTGACATTTTGTGCACCCCGTACAGCTTGTAGCTAAATGACTAGCCAATCAATATTTTCAAGCACGTTTTGATAGTATTTACAACTGTTTTTTCGATAAGCGAGGTATCTAAGCGCGTATGACAAAACAGCGTGGTATTTATTAGGTTGAACACCGCCAAAAACGATGATTTTAATCGAATTTTCATGATCGTACGTTTTGACGATATTTACTGAACATCAGCCAATACGATCGCTGATTTTGGATTGATACATGACGATGACAGGTTCCCAACTTTTTAAGTAAAAGGTATTAATAATGTAACTTTAATGTAACATGTAGATTCCGAATTGACATTACATTTTAAAAGCTAAATCGCGCCAACATATGGCACCATTTACCATAGAGACATCTTCTAATTTCCTTTTTTGCAAAAGGGGAGGGGTTTCCCCTCCCCATTTCCATTTTTGCGGTATTTATACTTTGCTCAAAATAAGCGGCAGCATCGCAAAGCCCTTCAAAAATTGCTATCGCCCACGTCAAAAATAGCTAAGATGCCTGCGTAGTTTACCGTAGGTTCTGTATCACAAAATTCCACTAGCACTTCTTATGAGACTGCTAAAACTTACTAATGCTAGTGAAGTTAAAGAAATTATTGGAACGGTTTGTTGAAAGTCGACTTCTATGCAACGGTAGAAATGTGCTTTCCAACTGCAGGGACAATATGTGCCACAGTGGGTTTAATGGTAGATTGCTTCCAGTACCACCTCTATCAGGCTTTCGAAAAGGCTCATGCACAGTCCTAATCACTTTCATATCCAAATTTCATTACATATGAGTAACCATGCTAATGGTAGGCTATATGTAGTCTAACAATTTACTGTTCACTTACTTCACGCAGTGTAGTTCTGATTTACCCCAAAGACCGAGTACAAAAGTCAAGCAAAATAAAAAAAAAAAACTAAAAAACCTAAAAAAGCAGACATTTTTGGTGATATTTTCAATTCAAATTTAGCACCAAATGTAGCACAATTTTGCATCTAGCCCACCTTACGTGAGCAAGCATTTTCCAAAGAGGGAACACTCCTCCCCCAGGACGGTTATTCGCAAATGGAGAAAGGTCCTCCATCTTTGGAGATGTATCCACGTCTTTGTAAGAAACTATCACTACAATTTAATGTCTGGACAATCAACAAAGCTTTACAAAACCATTGCATAGGATTACCTTTAGTCTACTCTACAACCAGGAAAGCGTCAGAGCGTTCTGAGTTGGGAGGGTTATCATGATTTGCCGACTAAAGAGAAGAAAAGCAAACAGGAAAAATTACGCGATGAGGTCAAGGCAATACTATGCTTGGTCCTTGACCCCTGGTCGAGCTCAGAAGAAACGCCCAAAAACCGGGCCATTGGGCGAAGACTGGGACATTTATGAATCATTCTCAAAATTATGTTCTGCATTAGGATGGAGGCAACGCGCTTAAATGAAAATAATAGTGGCCTCACACTTTTGTTTTGAAAAATCATTAAAGCTTTACAAATTTCTGCTTAAATCCTTTACAAATACCTTTTATTATTATTCAGACAGAAGTGTTTCATATTCAAGGCAAAACAAATAATTTGTCTGCATATACTAAACAAATTAGTAATAAAATCAAAACATGAAGACGAGCTATGCTTGAGTAAAGGATACCTATGCTAACTAATTGTAAATTAGCAGGACTCCATTGTACATTTAATAAGCAATATATAAACAACTAAAATCACAATCTGAACAATTCTTCATATTCTTAAGGTCAGACTTACGATTGTGATGGGGAAGAATGGAAGATTGTAGGAGTGTTTGGTTTTGGAAAAGTGCTATCACTCAACTGAGCTGTCAAATAGAAAGTAGGCCTAATTTTGCCAAGCAGCAGTGACGAATGCACACAAACCGCGCAGAAAAATGTGTTGCATTTTCGAAACAGTTTAGAAGAACAGAATCTAATAAATTGCACAGTTAATAATGTTGATAAACTGTTTTTTATTGCTGGGTGTAAGGGAATGCTGTGGTTTCTAAGTAGAAGGGTTGAAACTTCCTACCCCTAAGAAATTTTCTTTTAGGCAAGGTGGCTTAGATGCAAAATTGGGCTATCTTTGGCAAGCTTTAAAGTGACTTCATGTTAAGAAAGTGCCCATTATTTAGTATCATGTTGCTTGTGGGATGACACACCTTCAGTGGTGGAAAGATAAGACTGTCACAGGGCCTCGTGGGAGTCTGTGGTAGTGATGAAATGGGAACGTTATAATAATGCTTGTAACTGACATCCAAATGGCACTTTAGGAGACGACAACAAAATGGTACTTATTTTAAGCATTCTAGATGTACATTTTGCAATAAAAATTAACTGAGCGGGAAGCAAAATCATCACAAATTGATTCAGAGGATTGACAGATTGCATGTTTCAAAATTCTGATTCTCTTAGCATGCACTTCATAACCTTTAAATAAAATAGTGTAATGAGTAATACACGTCACCTCTTGAACATCATGCTGCAAATGTTGCCCGCAATACAAGATTGCCACATGATCGTCTCTTGATGCAAGCTGAGTTGGACTCACCGTTTTCGGAAGATATTTCTCGCCGCAGTAATTCGGTGAATAGTGTTCTAAAACTTCATCTGTCAGAGACTGTAAACCGTGGCAATGTGCGCAAAGCTCGCAGAAATAGTTTAAACGTATCTTTAAACAATTTCAAGAAATACGTTTGGTTTTATGGCATTTAAACCAAAAGACCACAGGCTTAGTGATTACTTGTGGAACAGGGGTGCTCTGATACACTGAGGTTTATCCCTCAGCCTTTTTAAGGTGGATTTTTGCGCAAAAATAAATCCACATTATTATTATTATTATTGTTATTGTTGTTGTTGTTGTTGTTGTTGTCGTTGTCGTTGTCGTTGTCGTTGTCGTCGTCGTCGTCGTCGTCGTCGTCGTCGTCGTCGTCGTTATTATTGACTAAATCATTTAACGAAGGTTTCCTAATTTGACCTCTGCTGACCTTACATGATCTTAAAAGTTGACCCCACCAAAAAATGAATAACAGAAATAAAAAAAAATGTGTCTTAGAAGGGATTAAAACCACGGCCGTCTACTGTGAGAAACCCTGCACTAATCTATTTTGCCTTCAAAGAACTGGTTAAGTTTCAATTCGTGTTGTAGTCATAGAATCCTCCACAAGTGAACATTATTAGGTGATTCAAATTCGATTAAGTGATCGTAGTTTCACCTTTGATGGCCTCATACGACTCTCGACTCTAAAAACCCATAAGGTTCCATCTCGCTTAAAGTAAAACATTTACAAACCAAACATGGAGAGTATCCATCGTCCCTTCTTGAAATATCGTGTTTTTTCAAGGTTTTCACATTTCTTTACCTCTGTTGATCCCACATGACCTTCGACCTTCACCGAACACAATAGGGATCTTTCTCCCAGTACGATAATTCTATATGCCAATTATGAAACTTATCAATCATTACTATCGTAAGATATCATATTTACAAGCCATACGCCACGAGCACACATACATAAACACACCCTCGCACACACCTACAGTCGCGTGAGTGCATCTGATTCCTTACGCCTTCATCAAGGAACCAAAAAAATAAAATCCGAAGGTTAGAACGCAGGTAGCATGCACCAATTTTGATTGTTCGCGAAGAGATTACGCAAAGTGTACGTGTCTACGAATGATTTGTGATAGAAAATAGATCCATCACTCGGTCGAAAACACACCTCCTACTACACCCTACAGAAAATATAGCTAAAACGTCTCTTGAATCACTTTTAAAACAGCGAAATTTTGGAAAATTGCTTGGAGCATGTGTTCTCCTCCCCCTACTCCGAGTGCTGGCGCCACTTCCCTTGTTCCTCACATGGCCCCTCCCCTATACCCAAACGTTGTGCTTTGCACACAAATGCATCCTAAAACACATTTTGTCACTGTGATTCAACGTCTTCCAGCACGGACGGGTAGCCAAAGGGATTATCTCCAATTGTCATCTTCTACTATTCAGTTGATTATGTAAGCCTTTTCTGAGGATTCAAAGACTTGATGACTTGATAGGTCCGCACAACTCTAGAGGCAGTGGTGGAAAAGGGGTACCTGAAATTCCCTCTTTAAACCGTGCTAGGCTGTTACATTATTACTGCTTTTCTTGGTTCTCCTCGTTCCCTCACCCCCCCCCCCCTCCCATCTTTTCTTTATTTTAACGACTGACAAATAATGTTGTCGTGTCACCTTTGACACAATATTATACTAACAAGAACAACTTTTGGCATGTCTGAATAGCTTATTGTAGTTCAGATCTGCCGAACAAACATGTTTACATTCCATGTGTTTTTCACCGGTTTTCTCAAGCAAATCTTAATTTTATGGCGTTTGCCACCACCCACCGTAATATTCCCACACCATAAGTATAACGTAACGGTTTTTAAAGTACCTACTCAACTGCGGTGAGTACAAGCGGAGAGGGTGAGGGGACAAAGTTCACACCCAACAATTTGGTTGAGGGACGATGTTCCTTGCTATCCCATATATGGTGCACAGGCTTAATTATGGCAAGTATCTGTGAGTGTGAGTCATACAACTCTACTAATTTAGTCAAGGGGAAAGAATAGCCGTAATATTTTGACAAAACTGTAATATATCTTGATATTTGCGTGAATATAGGACGACCTTCTAACGACTCGATGGTCATGAAAAATCATTATTCTGGCCTCTGCCTCACCTTCATCCATGTGCATGATTGAAGATTCCCTAGCGACTCTTACTTACTATAAAAGGGCGGCGATCAAGGAGTTGAATTAGTATATCCGCTCATCCATAATTGGGTAATAGCTGTATGGAAAAGTTTGATTTGCTTTGTACGGTCAACTTAGTTTTTGGAAGTATAGAATTGACGCTACTCATTATTACAAGAAAATGTGTGTGCAGGAACGGTTAGCCTCCGTCTTATGGTACAACACACCAACAAGAACATATCACTCAGCCTGCCCTCTGACGATTTTTTTTTTTTTTTGCAATATTCAAAAGAATGTTCCCTGGGTAGAAAATTAGATGAACTGCGCATATTTAGTACTAATAACTGACCAATAGTGTGCTGCCATAGAGGTAGAAATGATCGTCTGGCTAGTAATCGCTCCGCTTGCATTAACCCTCTTAGGATTCGTAAGTATGTCAGTAGGCTATAAGATGTTTTAATGTTCCTTGATCAAGCAAAACGGTAAGAAAGAGCCAGACAACCACCTGGTATAATTCTGTGCAAAAAAAACATTTGTCCAAAGGAACACATCTTGACAAATTGGTCTCACTGAAAATGTTCATCGCTTTCTATCTAGTATTGGCTCTGGGTTTACAGTAAGGGTGAAGCCATAAACTTGTAGACACAATTGTATGACTAAATCCCTTTCAAGTCATAGCCATTGCATTAACAACGGCTTCAGTTGAGCGCAGTTAGCACATCATGACTCTTCTTTGCTACTTTAAAACCATGAAGAACAAGTAGGTCGCCAGGCTAAAGGGAGTACAATACTTTTGGAGTCGCGACACAGGCGATCCTATTAGTTGCAGCTCTACATGAATTCGTGACTTCTACACTGACTCATAACTGCCACAGAAACATACATCGTAGGAGCTATAGACAGTCAATATCTAGCCTATTATCAGTTACAGGTCAATTACTCTTGATAGACTTTGCTTTACCACAAATCTTAGGCATATAAAGTTCTTAAGAACTTTTGGTTTCAGTTTCTTTGCATAGGCAAGATCAGGTTATTGAGCAAGGAAACTTATGGAAATGTTAGACATCATTTCATTCTACATCACAGGACAAGATTACATGGTAATAACACATTTTGTACAACTTAGGTGGGAGTCACCCTTAAAACGACTTCTAATGAGGAGGAACACTGTCAGCATTAAGGTTTTACTTGTCATCCTTGCAATTCGTATTTGCCCAGGAAAGTGGCCCAGCCCATACCAGGGTCATGAGGCATATAGAGATATGACTGATCTTAAGTCTCAAAATGGCAGATCAATCTTAAGATCGACCGTAACTCTTTATGCAACAGGGACCAGGTGCATAGCTGGACAGCTACCTTTTATAGATAGGAAACAGCATGTTTGGATTACTCAGCTAGTCACCTAGATTTCAATTTGGACAGAGGGGCCTTACGCTTATAACCATAAGTATAGGTTACGAATTACAACATGTCACATTGCTGTAATTGAATTTACGAAATCTAGGTGTTACAAAAATATGTTTCTCCATCAAAAGGGTTCCGCTGTCAAATTTAACTGCATTTTTCTGGTGGAATTTATTACATCAGGGAACCTTTTCTGTTAGTAGTTGTTCCGCAACAGAAGTAACATACTGTGAAGTGACATGCTTTCAAAAGACTCGAGCAGACAAGACCTCAAGTTTTGAAATGTGAATAGGAACCAGTACTAGCTAGCTAGCCCTGTACCTGCTGTTTCCTGGGTAAATTGTCTCACATTGAGAACAAATGGGAGTGTTTGGCGATGGCTGGTAAGTGGTCAGAAGGGACCCTTAATGGATGTCACACCAGTAGGATACAATGTGGAGTTACTCTAGGAGTTGTATCCTCCAATGCATAAGTGGGGAATCAATTTCGGTTAAAGAAACATGATGATCTCCATGATGCCACTTACGATCCAGTGGTTCCGTACTCAACCACAAAGCTTGGCCCACACGGTGCCTAGTACCAGCTTTTTTTTTATTTTTTTTTAAGGCGGTACAGGCCTTGATCTAGTTTCCTCCTCTTGGGGTCTCTTTGAGTTGAGGAATGAATGAAACTGATTTTCGTTCAAAATTGTTCAGGCGTTCCTGTTTAGCCGTTTGTATCAACTGATTGTTTCTCATGACATGTAAATTTGATTTGTCGGGGTGCTACCGTGGAAGTATTAACAAAGACTTGGATAACTTCTGTCCTGGATTGAGAGGAACTAGTAATCAGTATCTGTCACTGCCCTTTGAGCACCCCGCCACCCCCCCCCCACCAACGGCCGGTAGAATAACGTGTTACATAAATATGTATTGCACCAGAAGGTAAAATTATTGAAGCACATTTCCACAATGTGGAAGAGGAAATATTTGAGGAGGGAAGTAATATTTTTCCTTTGATTCCACAAGCTTGGTCTATGATCAATTGGTGATTTGCAGGTAGTGGATGATATAAAACGCATGGAAGAGACCCTATTGACTAAGGGGTGCCAGGGATCCTGTTTGTATGAAAGCCCTTAAGTGTTAAGTGCGCTCACTGTTCTCTACATAATGCTATGTCCAACCATGTCTGCAATTAAGTGATTATTGTAAAGGCAGACATGAAATCCACTGTAAAAGTGTTAAAGCTGCAGCTTATACGTCATTATTCTCATCATTTGCGAGTACAGGTCATATTTTAATCATTGTAAATTAACTTAATTAATGCATTCAACGTGATTTATACCCACATTAGTGCCCTGAAGTATAGCGGCAGAATATAATTTATTAAAATCGTAAGGTAGCACACCCCTCTCATATAATTACTACTGCACTAGCTTTTCCTTCTAGCCTCAGTTATCATTTTCCACGAGAAGTATACTATTGCTATCTTCAATAGGCTTATGACGGCCTTTTTTAATCAAATATGGCGACTGTATCAAATAATTTATTCCGTCTTAGAAATTGACCATCTGAGCAGGCATAATTATGGACAAAGACCCTTGCAAATCAACGCACAAAATTATCAGTAACGGCGTTACATTTTCGTTTCGTTACATCATCTTTATAAATAGTTGCAATGCCAACAAATTACACTTTATTTGAACAAGTAAGTCCAACAGAAAATATTCTAATTAATGTCACTTTGTTAGTAATATTATATTCAATAGATTTACCATTAAGTCTCTTTATCTTAGTTATCATACCATCCTTCATTAAATGTTCTTCCCAATGTAGGGTCACAAGCTGATATGTGAAGCTCTGGACTTTCATCCTAGGCTTTTTGTAGGCGTCTCTATTCAAACACTATACAGTAGTTCTAATAACTCAGATAAAACTTCTTTTGTGTGCGAAGTCATTCATTAAAGATAACCGCTCTTATACTTCGAAATGTTGGGTTACATATACTTTACGACATTTTTTGAAAGATACGGTATTCAACCATCCTCCAAATAATCGTTTTAACTAGTAAATACGTAAAGAAACCATTTGATAAGATTCTCCTGATCTTATAGGACAAAGTGGGGAAACAATGCACATAAGAAAGTGTTTCACCTACCGACAGACAGAGCCACACACTTCTTATTATGCAGAAGCCATACATGACTAACCAGGGTCACGCTTTCGTTTCAACTAACGTCAATGAACGTACACCCACTGAATTTCAATAGTAAGAAAATGATATTCTTGTTTGAGGTTATCTGAATCCCATGTAGCACCATGTAATAAGTTTTATTATATTTCGATAGATTTCGTGTAAGATTCAACAACCATAAAGACTCAAGAAGACAATTTAAGACCGGCCTTTTCTGTAGCGACGTATTGTAATACGCCTAACATTTCCATCTCCGACGTTCAATTCTTCATGCCGCTTTCAGCCCCGATACTAAATCCTCCAAAAATTTCCTCCTCTCCGCGGATTTCTGAAGCTAAGATATCTGTTTGCAAACAAACAGTTATCTCTCCTATCTATTATTACTTACCCTTCAGTGAACATAGTGGTGGTCAAGTGAATAAGTCCCTTTGTTTGGTGGGTATAAAGGAAGTGCCCAAGTGCAGGCTACTTAATTTGCAAAGTAAACCCAGCTGCTCTTCTTAGAGGATTAAGCTACTTGGTGTTTATCCACCCATGGATACAAACACAAAGTGTCAGCAGAGTTAGTATCGGGCCTGTTAGCCTCATGTTTATTTTAGCTGCTAATTCCCCCTCTGCTGATAAGCGTAAACAGTATTAACTGAAACTTTCTTCAAGCCGAAATCACACGTAATTGGATTAAACAGCGATTTAATCAATTCTGCGTAACAACTATACGTGGGCGTAACAAGTGTAGCCATTTTTACTATTTACCCCAAGAAGATCCGTCTACTTGAGTCAATTGTTAACTACTATAATTACCTTAAAGGATTCTGCGCTCCTCTTTTCGTGGGTGCGGGACGAGTAAAGTTGATCTTATGTCATTTCTGTTGTAACTTAAAAAGGCAAGGTACCCAAAAATATTTGCAAATAACCGATTTGTCTTCACACTGAGTGATATTCAAGCGTCGCCCTTCTGATTCTTTCTTTTACTATAGCAAAGGAGATGTAACAAAGGAGAGCCTACCTGCCTACATTCTTAGAATCTTCGGAGAAATGTTCGTTTCCAATGGTAACTATTCGGATGTCCTCAAAATATTTATCACACCATACGAAGAAAGCTAGTTTCAGTAACTCATTGACAAAATGACAGAGCTTCACACGTTAACTTCCTTAATTTTTCAATGTTCAGTCGTCATATAAAAAAATGCAATATTGCAAAACTAAATTTCAAACCTAAATTTCCAACTGTTAAAATGAGATTTGTCGTGACAAAAGCCACCATAAACCTCATTTGAGCAGTTCAAAACTAAATTCTCAATAGCTAAAATGAGAGGAAAGTCACGATAAATCTCATTTTAGAAGCTGAAAATTTAGTTTTGCCCCGATCGGGAGAAAAAAAAAACTGTCATGGGCACAGCCATGTTGCCTACATGAATTTGCCCATCTTATTGGAAAGATGGGTGAGATAAATACAGATACCTTGAACGAACCTGGCCGAAGTCATTGAAATAATTAAAACAAAATTAAGGGAAAAAAAGGAGAGAAAATGAGAGGGATTTATGTAATGAAAACTCTTTAATTTGTAGTGTTAAAGGAAATGAAGCATTGCCGAAATGTCTTGTGAATGCCTTTATCCCCAGGTATTTATTGTCCATGACCGATTATATTATCGTGTCTCGCAACACAGTCTTAATTTGTATTATTAATTCCCTGTAATGACCCATACTTCCATTCCCTAACCCTTTTCTTCATGAAACCGACAGGCCGCTGTAGCGTGAGTGAAGATACACTGTTAAAAAAAATTCTGTGAATTTACATAATATTTTCAACAATATTTTTTCGATCAAATTATGTTTTTATAGCAAAACAATAATATGAAGAAATTTGTATTTTTATGTGGACTAGTTTACAGAAATGTACTAATAAATCGAGACATAATTTTCCCACTTTTAGTAACTTTGATTTTATGTAAATTTTCAGTCAACTGTTTTTATATCCAAAAAATTAATTTATATTGACATTTATTTGCTTTCTAAACCTTTGTTAGATACCTTATTTCATGCTGCCATCATGTAGATCAGATATTCGTACTTAAACTAAGAGTGTCCATTCGAGTTTGCACTCTTTTTAGAGTCCCCTCGACTCTCTGTTGAAGAGACAAGGGTAGAAACTAAAGGAGACTCCCGAAGGATTTCCGCTTCCCAAAAGAGCCACGTAAGAATTCAAGATCCAGATTGTATCAGGGTTATGGGTTTCAGTATTCTTCAACCCTCACAGGTCATTCACGTCGCTTTGAAGATATTACTAACGGTTTAGAGTGTTGGGGGGGGGGGGTTCAAGCTATGATATTTTAGAAAGGTCATGATTGGTTCCAAGACTGTTAGGTAACAACTTGACGAATTCAAAGTTGGAGCACGCAATACTTAACATTCAATTCACTGTATACTGAAATGTGATATTCTCAATTTCATTGAGCTTGTTGAGCTCTGCTATTTTGACTGCAGGTTTTGTGATATAATTACTCCTCAAATGATAAGAAAGCCACAGATATCAAAAGGGCAATTCTTGTCATCCCAGACAGATCCCATTTTCCCCAACTAGGCAAATTGTAGCTCCTCCCATAACTGTATAAAACTTCTCTTTGTGCAGAAACAAACTTAATTTATTTCTTAATTTTTCAATTTTTATTTGAAGTGTGAGCATTGCTGCATTAGGCAACGTTCTGCATTCTGCAATGTAGGTTACAAACATACGACTTACACGTAACACATGCTAGACAAATGTTTTCCTAAATAATGACAACATAATCAACATTGTATTGTACGTAACAATCAGGGGTGGCGCCAGGATTTGCCCGACGGCAGCCACCCGAAGCCTAGACAGCCCGATGCGGTCGAAGGGGTTGGTTATGTGGGATTTGAAGAGAATCTGTGTACTATACCACGCTATTGTGAAATTGCAACGCGCACGAAGCGCGCGATTTTTGGGGCGGGGGGTAAGCCTTCATTTAAAAGAATTTGTACTGATTTTAAGCTTACATAGGTTAATCTTTCTGGCAGTTGGGTCCTATCGGGCATAACTTACATTGCAGTTCTCAACACGGGTCACTAGCCGTACCGCTCGACTGACCTAGCTTTAGCGAAATGAGAAGAAATTCCCGGCATTTACATAAATTCATGTATTCTACTTATTAGGTTCATGCAAGGATGATCCCAGAGAACTGACGGTCGTGAGAGGTGGCAATGAACAGAGTAAGTCTGGCAACGAATTGGGAGGATATGTCCTTCGCTGCCAATTGATTTAATTGACTTCTCAAGGTTGACTGGTACTGGGTAGGACACATGGTTATCTTCAAAAATACACTTTTCTCAACAATATTATTGAAAAAATCAGATTCAGTAGGAAGTTACACCTTCCTCGATCTAAATTTTGTCAAATTCAAGTCCCCAGAATGTTAACAATTGATAGCAGGAAAGTAAGCAATAAATCACAATAACTTAACACCTGTTCGACAGCTATTAAACTTACTCCCTGCTGTCAAGAGAGTTGGCACCACAGAATAATGTGGCTAGCAACGGTAAATAAAAAGGAATATTTGTAAAATGATCTTTTAGGTCAATAAAACTTTAGTGAGGGAGTATGTGCAGCTAGGGCACACCACGTTTATGAGCTCTATTTTATGACTAGGTAGATTTTAGGCTGACTGACATTTTATTGGTTTGTACGACTGTGTCCTCTGTTGGATCAACTTCTCATGGTTTCTTGAAAAGGTGGAAAGGATTTGTACTATATTTAGCTACACATGATGGACGGGCACTGAGGAAGAGTGGACAAAGCGTTCAAAAGTGTTTGGGTTTTACCTGCAGAAATGACCCTTTTGAAAGCTAAAATAAGTGAACCGATCATGGGTGGCGACAGAAATTTCCCCATAAGGGGGCCAGGGCATGACAGCCACCTCAAGTTCCAAAAGGCTCTATGTCGGGGGAGTGGTGAGAAGGGGATAGAAGGAGCTATAAATATTCCATATCACTGCAAAACATATTTTGTATTATTTTCACCTTAAACTGCCAGAGCCGAGGTGCGTACTGATAGTGTGACACTTAAATCTGAATCGTAAATTGCAAAGCGAACGAAAATTTTTGGCAGGCTTACAGAAAAATATATGTAATCATTAAGAATAAAAAAGGAAAAACTTTAGGGGTTGTAGACCGTATCGGTGACAACATACATTGTATCGAAAGTACCTGGACTACCCGAAGAGAGCTCAAACTTTGCTCCGTGATTAGCTCTCCAACTGACCGTACCGCATGACACGCACAAGAGAACAGCAACAAGACTTTTGAGATATGGGATGAACCTTACAACCTCTACATAAGCTGTGTACTCTCCCTACATGTTACTTGTTAAGATGGGGTTAAGATGGGCAGTATTTGTGAAACTAGCTATGTGAAACTATTGAAGGAACAAGAGTGGCTCTACAGCGCGCGCAGCACGGACAAAATTTTGAGGTTTTATTAGAGAAATTGTCCTCTTAACCGTCGGGGCAAGTAGTGGCTGGTGTCACTTAATGATCCGGTGTTACAGATGGCAAATTTCCGGTTTTTTTTGTTTTCCAGAGCCGGCGGGGGGGGGGGGCAATTGCTTCTTGCCCCTCCCACTGCAGCTACGCCACTGGTTGTATCATCTTTGATTACATCGCTCATAGTAAAACTGTTTTCTTTCAAATTGAAAAAATCCCAATATATTTATATATATATATACATACATATTTCAAGTACCTATTTTCATTTCTAAGTATACAAGTATGCATTTTCCTTCCGATTTTACAGTTAATTATAAGTATATCTGTAATATTCACACTACTACGACACCTCTGTTTTTGTTATCTTCCCACAAATTTCCCTGCACCAGAAATTTCTCGTCGCCTTTTTAAAAAGTGCTACAAAATCATCTAAAGCCGTACTTTTTCCTTAACCTAAACTAAAAGGCCATTTGCTTCGGGATTATTGTATCCCTTGAACGCTCAAAAAATGAAATTAATCCAAAGAAGCATAGTATTATTGAAGATGTGAAAGACTCGGGTATTTTTTGAATGTGAGGCGAGTTAGCCTATATATTGTAAAATACCCAGGTCTCGGCATCGGAAAGTTTGCATCTGCTTCTTCATGTTTTCTCGTAATAAGTTAGTAAAAATGAGGCCTAATCATTTCAAACATATATCTGGGTATGTGGGACAAGCTTACTTAGTGATACAAGACTGATGGGGGAGACCAACATCCGAAAATTATACCAACTGGAATTTTAAAAATCTATATGTTTAAAGGCAAGATAATTACAGTTCAATTTGACTCTGGATTCTGTTCATTTAGCCGTATGTCACTCCACACACTCTCATGCCTATCAAAAGTTACTCCACAGTCATTAACCAGCAAAATCTCTAGAAATTTTAATCAAGACGTCTCCACATTATTGTACATTGCTTTTTCGAGGATTTTAACTTTAAAGCAGGTAAATAAATCTCGAACTTACTGGTTCTGAATGAGCATCATGTCAGAGGTCCATTAAAGTATGTGGGCTTCATAAAGAAATTTAAGGATTAGTAATGATTTGGCACTGAAGGGTATAACGTTTTGGCAGTTTTAGGATACAAATAGGCAGCAAATTGTTTCATTGTCTCTTTTCCGTTTTCTGGAACAAATTTTCCTACTTAATAGATATGAATGTGAAGGACTGACACTCGATTTTAATTCCAGTCAAGTTTATTTTTGTCGTTGGAATGCACATAGGTCCAACATTTCAGAATAGCGCCATTTTATTCGCCGATTTGAACGACAGAATAGAGGCAAAATCTCATCTGGAAATACATTTTCTTTTATACAGGCTTTTTACGTCACGTTTGATCTATGAATTATGAAACAAAAATAGTTCAAAACTCTTGGATGGGCATTTGTTATAAGAAAGGGAATTACAAATGTTCGCAATTTTGATATTACAAGATAATACGGAGATGTACTTGAAAAAGTGACACTGAATTATTTGAAATCATTACACCAAAACTGACAAAGCTAAGCAACCAAAATTTATTTTGGGATTTCAGTCCAACTGGATAATCTTCTGTATCTTGTAAACAGATAAAAACTTATGCATATTATTCTCGGATATTTCACCCTTACGAAAACGTGAGAGGTTCGACTTTCAATCAAAGTGAAACAGTATTCCCTGTTCTTCTCATTATAAGGACACCGTAACAGTAACTCTGTATTGCAAGTTAGATGGACTGATGTTATGCAACCCTATTTAGCTTGTCAAAGCCAAGTCAGGTTTGTGTATTCAAACATATTCGGCAAATCTGATATGATAACAGCAGGACACAGAGATTCAGTCGCACATCATGTACCGACGCCCACTTTACACTATGTAGAAAAATTGGCTTACAGGCGCGGATTCAGGGGCCGCAGCCGGCGCACGCCCCCCTTTTTTCGATGACCAACGATTTTTTACCAAAGATTGTGCAAAAAAAGCCAAAAAAAAAAAAGGTCCTCGAAAATTCGGATAGTGCAAGTATGCAAGAACTGAAGTGCAAAAAAGCAAAAAAAAAGGTCCTCGAAGATCCTGGATCAGCCCGCCCAGCCCCCTGTCGGGCTTCCTGGCGCCACCCCTGTGTGTGCGCCCCCCTTTCTCAAAATCCTGGATCCGCGCCTGAATTCGTACAGTCATTTACAGACAATCGTGCAGTGAGGGACATTACTTCAATTGGACACGTAAAGGGCCCAAATGAGGGACGCCCTGTATCAGAGTTACTCTGCCTGCATGTAGTTGGGTACCTTTAGTAATTGTCCAGTATTATTTCTTTTCTTAACTACACAGTTTCTTTCAAGATGAAATTGTGTGCAGGTACGAGACCAAAGCCATTATATCTTCTGGTCCTGGTGATATGTGGCTTTCTAGTGATGGGTTTCATTATGGAAAGGGTAACAGACATGCAAATTTTCTGCAGAGGAAGTACGTTCCCAATTAAGCCGTTCAAAGGTAAGTCCTTACTTTAAAACCTTTTACCAATGACCTAATTCTAAAGTATGTCGCATGTTTCATAGGCAATGTTTTTTTACCAGGGAGCTTCGAATGGCAGTTTCCTGTTTCAAAGAGCATCGAAGGATACCTTCAATGGCAACCATATAGGAAAAAGTACTCATTTCGAAAAGTAGAAGAGAGTAGGACCAGACGCGGTTCTAGGGGGCTAGGGGAGGCTTTAGCCCCCAAAAAATTCCTAGCCCCCCTTAAATTGCACAAAATTTATATAGGCTTGTAGTGGCGAAGACATAGATATGCTCAGAAAATAATCCACGTGGCTCTTTATCCGGTATCACCAGGGTCAATGGCAACATTGCCCCCCAAAAAATGTTCCTCTGAGGCCTGAGTACGACCTATTGTGCTTACGACATGTGTGTGAGTGGATTTAATCATGCAATCATTTCATGTAAACTTCGTTAATGACAAAAAAACCGTTAAACAGTTGGGTGAAGGGAGTCAGTAAAAATCAGTGGCCGATCCAACGGGGCGCACCAGGCGCCACCCCCCCCCCCGTTGACCGTCATGCGTGAAAACAAGTTAAGGCAAAAAATATGCTCCAAAATGTGTCAAATATAGCACCATTTTGCATCTCACCCCTCTTTCAAAAGTAAAAAGTTTCCTCCCCTTAGAACTCCCCCAGGGCAGCAATCAGTCAAACCTTGCGCCACCTTTATTAAAAATTCCTGGATAGGCCATTGAAAATAGATTATTACAATTTCTCTGTAACTTCAAAAAAAAAGGACCTGCTGATCATAAACACATCTTGGCGAGTCATTTTGTATCGCAGGTGTCAGGTCAATAGCCAGATAAGATACTAGAAGGGAGAAGGTGAAATGTGTTATCACGTTTCAAGGTCATAGAAACCTGAAATTTGTAGGAGGCGAAATTAGGCTAAGGAACGCTTCCCCCACTTGCCAAGTTGCCGCGACTTGACTATACGAGTTTGACAAATGGTCACGAGAGAATTCGACGGCCCATCTAGATAGGATTACATAACCAAGTTGTGAGGTTTCTGTATAGTTTTCTCATTGAATTAATTTGGCCTAAGTTTGAGAGAAATTTCTAACAGGATATGTAAGAGTGTGGTTGATCTTCAAAATGAAAAAGGTTATATACCTGTGGGCTTCAAGACAGTAGGCCTACGTCCAAAATTTGGGAAAGTATTGTGAGATGGTCCAAACGGTCGCCGGAGACCAAAGGGCGAACGCAAATTAAAGTCAGTTTCTGACTAAGTTGAAGAGAAGTGTAACAACATTCTTCAAGAATTGAGCTAGATATACCGCTGGGTTTCTTTCAAAAATACCAAAAAATTTAGACTGTGTAAAACAACACCTTAAAGATAAAATTCATTCACCCCATTTTTGAATCAGTATACCCTAGCATTCTTATTCAGGAATGGCCCGTTTTAACCATGTGACTATATTAAACTAATGTATTTAATGAGATGAAGACTCATCGTGACCTTAGTTTGTTCTCTAATATACATTAATTAGAATTGAAAATGTCATAAGATACCTGTAAAGAAAATAAGTAGAGATATGTAAGATTTAGGTGATTTTTTTTTTCAAATTAAACTTTGGGCATCTACTCATATATCCCATTTACGCTCACAGTACAGTGCCTGAGCATAACAAGTCCCTTTTTTTCCAAAGTCCCCTCGACTCTCTGACAGTGCCTGAGCATATCAAATATATAGGCATTTTTGTTAATTAATGTTGTACAGTGTTTGAACATGACTTCTTCACACGACATTCTCCCACCAACCAAATAACTATAAATATTTTGTATGCACAGTACTCTACAGGAGGTTTAGACTTGTTCAAATCGTATACAGAATAGATAAAGGAAAAGAATATCCGAAAGCCAAATGACAATATGATTGACAGAAATATAATTCATTTCAGAGATTCCAAATTTTTAATTCTTTCAACCTTCTAAAGAAAGCATATAGCCGGCTAATTTTGAAGACGATTTAAGTTTTCTAGTGTACCTATAATCTGTATAAAAGGGAGAATGTTGTTCATGTGTTGCTCCCTATACTCAGAGAGGAATATATTTGTGTATAATTCAAATTTCATTTTGAGGCATAGTTTGTTTAGTTGGTTTTTAGACTTTGCCACTCTTTTTTCTGTCACATACATAGCAAAATTATCGTTGAGAAGGTTTCTCGAAAAGCAAACTTATAATTATGTAGTTAAGTGTTTTTAAAGGGGCTTATTGAGTTGATATCGATTATTTTTTGACGATTTTGAAAGGAAATCATTACATGACAATGATTCTAATTAGCCTCATTACTCATGTCTCACTTACTATTTACCAAAAATGTGAGAAATTGTTGTTTTTTGTGGACAGGGGTTGCATATGATTAATGCCTAATTATAAAAGGTGTCTGGTCACGAATTTGTTATAAATGATTTTAATCATTGATTACCCTATCATCAGATCATTGCCATTTCAGTTGTGTGTCAGATGTGCAGAATCTCTTAGCTCGACTATTTACCATCAAGATGTGAGTAAATTTCAACAGGTGTGAAAAAATCATGAATTTAGTGAACAAACATAATAAGCCCCTTTAACTGTTTAAGGTCAGAAGTCATTTCGTCCTAGTATGATTAAGAACCAGATTGATTTTCGATGAATTCAGGTGAGACTCGACTTGTCTTCCATGCTTAGAGAATAGGGAGACACACGAACACTGTTAAAAATGTCTGTAAAATGTTGCCGAATTATAAAACACAAAATAAAGAAACACAAAGAGGATTCTGAAAAAGTGCTGTGATTTTTTGAAACAATAAATTGACAGCACTTTGTCTGTATTTTCTGTTATATTTCTTTATTTTTTCGTTCTGTACTTCTGCAGAAGTTTTTACATTGAAGGACTACCTCAGAAGGAAACCCAACTTTGGAATACCTTTGAAGCATGGAAGTATTTCCATAAATGCACTTTATCTCTATTAGTCCTAGTATCCACGGCCCTTTCTCCAGTTGTAGCTTACTGGCTTGTTTTCCCTACTACATTGCTTAGGTTGCTATGAAATAAGCTGCGACGATTTGCAACTTTCTATTCGAGACGTGACCTTGAAAATGCTACCGTTGCACAGCACAACGATTTGCGCAAGCGATTTTATTACACATCTATATTTCAGCATCCATTTTATGCTTTTAAATTTTCACAGTAAACAGACTATAACACAGTACACATCCTGTGAAAATCTCGTGCTTATCCATTCCAGTTTGGCTTCTTTCTTTTTGTTTAAATTTTTGATCGCGCCTTCAAACTACCTTACTACCTTTTATGAGTCCGTTTATATTCAGAGCGTACTCACCTTCAGTTTTATCTGTTTCTTCGGCGGTATGCCACAGAAACATAAGCTCGACTTGGATCGTGTTCGTAAGTCAGCGGAACGTTGTATTGGACTACCCCTTGCC
>WURT03584619.1:9137-19465 GCA_009936505.3 Holothuria glaberrima
CCAATAATGCTCATCTAGTTACCATAAATTGTCCAAATTCTATGAATGAAAGTATCCTTGCTTCCTACGTTAAATATCGTGTTTACATATTTTCTGGTTTTGATCTTTAGTGGCCTCAAACAAGCTGGGACCTCCACACAAGGTAATGCATAACATGGATTCTCTTGTGGGCGAAAGTTATCAAGAAGCTGACCACAACTTATCTCTTGTATCTACACAAGGTGATAAATCTCATCCAAGTGAGTAGTGACTTGGTGCTTGCCATCTAGCTAGTATAAAGTGCATCTTTTGTCATCCCTGAACTAGGGTATTGTTGCAATCACTCATGCATGTCTAGCAGTCTAAATGCTGCTTTTACATCATGGAGGAGTTTGCTTATCTTGCCGGAACAAAAGCAGCAAGGACACCACAAAATAAACCAAACAGTCAAGCAGACTAATCTATTCCCTTTCACGTGTTGTGTCTGCCAATTTGGGATTTTAGCTGTAAAGGAAGATTCGTACGGTAGCATTGAGGCTCTTATTGTCAACGTAATGAGTCTGTGTTTCAATTGAGAAAAGTAACTATTCATCATTTTTATATTGAGGAATCGTTTTTACAAGTAATCTAAAAGGTTTTAATTGTTCCCCCTGTGACCTCAGATGACCTTTCCACTTTACCAAAAACAATAGACTGCGTCTACTGACAATAAAATGTCCACACTGTAAGCATGAAAAGCGACCTTACCTCTTACCTTAAGCTATCGTTTTTGCATGGTTTTCGGAGTTTGCCCTTTAATAACCTCAAATGACCCCTAACATCCATTTAACACGCTTAGTTTCTTTCCCTGAATGCAATTTATACATGTGCCAAGGAAGAAAAGTATTCAACATTCCTATCTAGAGATATCGTGTTTACAAGCTTTGCGCCAAAAACTCAAATGTATACACATATAAAAATACTTACAACCACTTGCTTAAACCAGCCGGATTGATTGCATAGACTCTTCACGCCTTCGAAAAGGAATAAAAAATAGTTTGCATTAAATTGACTTTTATTTTAATGCATTTTAATCTACTTAAACAAATGTGATCCATTAGTGGCTCGCCTTAGGAGCACGGGTAGCAAGTGTCTCCCAAACGTTGGCAAAGCATTGTCTTCAATCTTCCAAAAAATAATTTTATATAATTCGAGATGGTTTAAATTAATTAAAAGTGTTTCCTAAATTCAGACGAAATTACCCTTTCTATCTAAAAATATATTATTTTTGAATTTGTGTATACTATTGCAAAATTTCCCCGTGATTGTCAAGTATGTATTTCATCATAATTTCAGGATTCAACCTAGGTTTAATGTACCTGCTATTAGTGCGAGCTTAGATATTTAAAACAAATGATCACGTTGTGATATTTGCAAACTGATTAGCTAGGCACATTATAATACCATTTGCAGGGTGTTAATGTAATGATTCAGCTAAATCCCAATAATTTCGCAGACATCTCAGAGCTTTCGGAGATTATTGAGTTACAAACCATTAGCTGTGTCGATTATTATCCACGACTAAAAGCTGTTTCACTCTGGTGTCAGTTGGCTAGGTTAACATAGATATCTGTATATAAAAGCTGCAACAGACATGCAGCCTAGGCGTATTGTATTTCTCATAGGAAAGGTTTTCTTTCTCTTTTCCAAATAAACGGCGCCGTTTATGACAGTCAAATGACCCGTTATAAGCAAATGTTCTTAACCTCTGTTTTGAAATATATTGTTTCAGTTGATTTAAAATGCACAAACTAACTAGTCAGTCAAAGCTGTAGTGTTTTGAAGAGCTTTTGAAAATTATATGGGGCATTACTGTTACAGGGCCGTCGGAACCGGGGGGCTGGGGGGCTACAGCCCCCTAATAATTTTGCCATGTGTAGTTTTTTAATGCAATAAAAACGTCCAAAAAGTGAAAGACGGAGAATAAAAATAATGAATATCATTCTAAAAGTTGAAACAACTATCATTCAGTCTATCCGTACTATATTAAAACAAATGATGTATCATCTCCTGCAATATTCCGTCAAAAAGGCCAAAATCGTTTACGAAAGTATTTGAAAATAGCGACTCAATGTCTTACGACGTACAAAATTTGACTTTAATTCTGCGTCATTTTTGGGAAATGTAAACAGTCAACGCATGATGAAGCGGGAATTTTGCGGTGCTTCATCTTCATTTACTGTTTATTCATAGTGGAGTAACTCCTATGGGCTCGGACTGTGCTGAGCCGGGGTCCCCGACCAAAAGTGGGCCCCGCTACACTGATGTACAGAAAAAAGCTAGGCTAAGTAAATTCAAGGTCTAAGAAATTGGGATTGCACCTACAATATTCCTTGCTTCAGAATGGAAATGAGCATTGAGTTCATTGAACATATCAGTAATCAGTGTAATAAAATTTTAACGCGCTCCCCCCGCGTGCAGCCCGACCGTGTGGGGATTTTTACTATCAATACCGTCTCAAACATATTCCCATTATTCAAAGGTGAGAGTTCCACAATTATGCCGATTGTTCTTGTTCCTTGGAGTCATGGAGGAGCAGGGCATAATTGCAAGAATGCAAAGTAGTGGAATTCAGGGTGAAGACTCGCCTTCAATAAGCTGATACATTTTGTTAGGAATTGAAAGTGTGTCAGTGAAAAGTCTCCAGGCAAATTTTGTTTATGGGGACGATTTTCAATGCAAAATTTTGGCGAGTTTCGCGGGCATTTATCATTTAACACTCCATATCTTATAACCATCACTGGGGCAATAATACATTATTGTAACCAAAACACTTCCAAAAAATGTACAACTCCGACCTCATCAGAGAGACCTCATCACTAGAGTATCTTAGAGCAATGTAATGGCATGAGTAGCATATACGGTAACATTCGTAGTATTGATAACGAGTGCCATGCCACACCAAAAATATCACTAAATAATGAAAATTTCTATGCTTGTAATTAATTGAAAGATTTGCCAAAGATACCTGTATTTTGTTTCTAAGCCACCTAACCTAAATTAGAATATTTTAAGGAAAGGAATTGTTACCCCTACATGCAGCTTAGTCACCACAGCTTTCCCTTAGTGTCAACCAAAGGTATAAGAATTCACTTAATCGTTTTCTAATATATGGTCAGTTCCGAAATTTGTCAAGATAGCACCATTTTGCATCTAAGCCATCTTAAATTCACAACAATTTCTCATTAAATGCACATTTTCACCGACCTTCTGGCCAGATGTATCTAGGGTGGACTTAAAGCACTATCTTCTATACTGCCCCAAGTTGCTAACCTCTGGTGGGGCAACTGAACATCCTGATAGGGGGCTCTTTGGGTCCAGGAGCCGGGGCCCCATTCTTATCATTACTCAGCTGATTATTCGTATGATTAATAGGTCCACAGTCTATAACTAATTCCTCTGCCATCCAAAACACATACTGCATTCTATTATACTGGGGAAGTCTATTGTTCGAAATAGCAATCAATGTGGGTTTTCGTTATCAATTTTATCAAAAGGTCTCCTGAAAATTTAGGAGACATTTCGACTCCTAAATTTAGTAGATAGTCTAAGCTGTAATTAAATCTCATTGCCTCCTTACCCAAAGGGATTATCTAATAAGGTGGGGAAATGGGCTCAAGTTATCAACCCAACTTGGGAGGTCAATTTAGAAATTTTAATCAGTATTCTACAAAATTGGGATGAAATCTGAATCAAAATTTGGGCAAATTTATATACATTTCAAACAAAAAATATTCCAATATTTTAACATTTTGGGGCCATTTCCTGCAATCTAGGAGGCATTTTTTTTCAAAAATTTCCTCCATACGCTACGCGCCAACCCATGGTGGCGCGTAGCGTGGCTAAACTCCGATCTTTTCAACATGCACAAGTCAGCCCCCCCTCCCATCGAAAATACCTTCCGACGGCACTGTGTTATATATATATATATATATATATATCCATACCCCGATTCTACTAATCGGAGCAGACCCTTTTTATTGCTAAGTGAGGGAGGAGGTGGTCGTCCGAACTTCCCTGAATACGGGCTTGACTGAACCCCCTCCCACCCAACAAAATTTCTTAAAGCCGCCCATGATGTGATCACTCTGTTAATTTAACCGTTGATTACAATGATTTGCATGTCTACTTACACAACAGTTTTACAGATTGAAGGAAAAACGAATGAAAACTTACCCTTAAGAGAACCGTTGTTAACTATGTATATAGTTCCAAATTTTTCACCTTTAAGTGAAAGATAACAAACCGTTAAATTAGACTACTCTAAACCCTCAAAAAATTCGTGAATTTCAGTGTTCTCCACAAGTCCAAATTTTGTTGGGGTGCTTTTCTCTGATCTAGCAGATGACACCGATTGCTGTCCTAGGGGGACAAAGGTAGGGCCCCCCTCCCCATTTTGGAAAATTCTTGCTCACGTAAGGTGGGCGGGATGCAAAATGGTGCTACATTTGGTGCTAAATTCGACATCACTCTGGTTACACCTTTTCTTTCATTAATTGCTCCTTGCTGCAATCAGTCTTACTAATTTTAACATGATTTAAGCCTGTTGTAGTACTTGACCTCTGACCCAGTCTAAGGAAAAAAATATGGCTCACATACTCCTCATGACACTCGCACACAGACTTGAAATGACTGCCTAGATTTTGGTGAAGTTATGGTAATATTATTTTTATTCAAAGTTGTTTGAAATAGTTCAACGGACGGTGTGTGTAATTCATTCGAGAACACTGAATTGTATAGGCTGTGGTTACAAATGAACTATTTCAGAAAGCAAGAAAAAACACGTCATACACACTATGCTATTGAACATGCCCGTTGCTGGTGTGAAAGTGAAAGTTATCTAAGCAAACTCCAACGAGATTAACAATTAACAGACCCGTCATTGTTTGTACTAAGTATGTAAAAATTAATGAAATAACTAGCAAATGCTAACTTAGACAATGATAATAACGCATAAAAATGAAAGTATAATAGTTACGTACATGTATTACAAAGGTGTATGACGGTTCTTTGAAGTGCGGGGAGAGAAATGAAAATGAATCAACTCACCGGGTCAATGACATTGAAATCCAAATTTGAACAGTTTGTTTAAATTTTTGTAGACATACATAATTAAATGACTTTTTGCTTACAAATGTCGGTTTCTCGAGTCTTAAGTGTGCCATTTAATGACTCATCGCGGGCCATTTTAGAACCTATGATGTGTAGTCAGTGAGCTCTGCTTTCAGATGTTATATGCCGTAGAAATTTACCACACTTTGAAGACAATGGCACATTAATCTTTCGAAACACGCTAAATACTGAGTTTTGGGAACTTTTTCTATGAAAGACTAATTGGACCTTCGAGTCGACTGTCTTTAAAGAGGAATCTCTGAGGAGGGGTGTGCCACCGACCATGAAAACTTTTGCACTTTTGAGCGTAGATGCAAAATGATGATATAACTGTTGTATCATATCCACTCACTTGTAGTCAATCGCTACAAATTAACCACCTATATAACTATCTTCCGAGTGCAATAATGTTGTAGCAATAAAGCAAGGGACTTACAAACAGGAAGTAAAAAGTATTTTGATATTACGCTATCCGACAACGCAATAGTTTAAATAAGTAGGAAGATATCCCCCCACTCTTCAACAATGTCGTGGTAAAAAAAAGTTTAAAGGATCCTTATCAATGAGGATTAACTTGTCAAAGATTTCACTAGATTTGGCTACAAAAGGACCTAGTTATTTTATATGAAACACAGTCTGGTAAATATCGGTAGTCATTAAAAACACCCAGTTTCCTAATTAAAATACCTTAAGGCATTTCTTGTCTTCTCTATTGCATTTTTAATGAAACCCGTGTCAAGAGTATCTACTTTTCATTGGTATTATCTTTCTGTTTTTCCTTCCAAGTGCTTCTCAAAGTACTTTGCATCCTAAACCTTAATTAATGTTGTCGTTCAAGATTTTGCTCACTCATTTCAGCATGAACTTTTGGCTAAGTAATGAAATCTATTTGAAAACACCTAGATCCCTTATTGATAATACCTTAAGCTATTTTTCAAGGTAATTAGAGCACTGCCAAATGGCTATTGTGAGATGCAAACAAATAGAAATGGCCAAAGCCATACTTTCTTATAAATTACTAGTCGAAATATAACTTCTGAAATATATATATATCTTGGTAGCAATGATATTTTTTCAGGTGCAATACGATTTATGTTTAGATACTTATTTGCGTCAAAATAAAATTCATTGTACGGCAGCCATTGCAACGTACGTTTTAGATGTCTAAGCAAAATTGGTCTCAAGGAGGTGGGGACCTCACCAAATCACATAACACACTCACAACCAAATATAACCGAGTGCAAACCGCTGCCCAATCAGAGTTTCTCCAAATTCCACAAACATCTTTAAACGCATTTTTAAATGCATACGGTACTGAGTTCACTGCTAATCACTCACGTATCAGTCAATGACATTTACCGTTGTCATGCAAGTGCGAAATACGTCAGCACTTAAGAAGCTATTGCTGGTACATAGTTTATGTTATGAACTTTGTTGATAGTTTACTAAAAGTATTTGCGAACTGTCTGTCGTGGGTGTTCTGGACGGCTGCAAAATACTAATTTGAGATCTTGCGTTTTCATTTTTAACCGTTACCCACCAATATTCCCACAGAAAACAATAGTGTCTCACAGAAAGCCGATAAGCCCATCTAACCACCCAAGCAGATATGTTTTGAGATCCATTTTAATGTCCCACATTTTTTTTTTGAATACCTTACATCATAAGTAATGATGTAAGCGATCCTCATTGTTACCCTACATCACAAATCGGTTTAATTTCTCAGAGAAGAACCATTGAAACAAATCGTTATGGTAGTTCACTCTCTTGAAATAGAAGGACTGATGACTTCGTACTAATGTGACCACCTAGTTTCAATGAAACGGTTGCGTACAATGTGTTGTACGTCTACTAAAAACAGTTTTATCGAAGAAAGAAATTAAAAACTTACCGTTGTGAGATCCGTTGAGTACTAATGAGTACTAACGAATATAATCTCAATATGTTCACGTTTAGGAAAAGGAGTATAACGAACACCTTTAATTAAATCGGAAGTATGAAAAATTCATGAAGTTATAGGGAGTGGTTGGAAATCAAGCAGTTCATACAGCAAGGGAAAACAATGCGTGCACACTGTACTATTGAATATGTCTGATGTTCCCGTGAAATCACGAAAGAGAAAGTAATCTAAACAAACTTCATCTGGATTGATAATCAACAGAGCAGTTATTCATTATTTAGACAAGGCCATTCTGTATAAGGTTAAGATTATACTGACATATGTTCGTCGTAGTACGTGAAAATGAACGAAATGGCCTACAAATGCTAAGACAATAATAACTACACTGTAAAAAAATTGCTGTAACTTTTACAGTAATTTACGGCACTCTCTTACAGTAAGATACTGCAGTCGTTGCTATACAGCAATTAACTGTAAACGTGAGCAACTGCATGTCAATTTACTTCGTGTTCACTGCCTGCTTCAATCATGTTACAGTACTTTACTGTACGTAAAACGCGTACATCTTTCACCTGTACACGTAATCTATAGGTACGCGTACACATGGCCCGAAACTCGCATACTGTGAGCATGCAGATATCACTCTGCGCTGGCAGACAGCAAACAAGTTCCATTTTTTGCTTTGCATCTTATACGGTTTTGTATTTATTGACTGGTATTTTGCTAAGTTGGTAGTATGGCAGCCTTCCCTGTTTAACGTTAGAACTTTATATTTCAGGAACTAACAAACACTGGTGAGCTGGCCAACATTTTACAAATATAAATACGTTAGGCTAGTTACTATTTGGGCCCGCACCTAACGTTACTAATATAGCCTAGGCTAGGTCTATAGGTCTACGAGGCCAAGCCTACAGGTAGGCTAGGCATAAACTTATGCCTAGGCATACATAAACGGTCTTCGCCTTAGTTATAGCTTTGGCCTAGACTTAGGCTAAATTGTTAAAGGAGCATGTAACATAGATTTTGATTTCATTATTTATTTCCATGCAAATTGTAATTGATGTACCGTGGTGGAGAAAGGTATTTTTAGTTATTGGTCTTATTTATCGTATTTTTGGTAACATACTGTGTACTGTGTACAGTAGAATTGTTGCAACTGTAATAACGAGAGTTAGTAAGAACTCTTTTTACAGTAGGTTACTACCTTTGCTTACTGTAACATACATATTGCACTGTAAAATATACAGTATTTTACTGTTGTTCACCTTACAGTAACTTCCGTAGGACTGAAAAATTACATTTTTCTTACTGTAAAACTAGTTTTACAGTACATTGCTAATTTCCTATAAAATTTACAGTGTACTTCTAAATATTAAAGTAGTACAGTGATATACATGTACATAGGGAAGAAGGTGTTTTGAAGTCCGGGGCGAAATAAAAAAAATGTATGACAGGAGTTCTAAAGTGTCTGGTACCAAGATCATTGTTACTACAGTAATAATTGCTGTGGTCATAAGGTAATCAAATGGTATTTTTTATTTCAATAACCTCCTTCCTTCGAATATTGTGTCTTTTCAAGACACATCTCGATTGAAACTTGAGAACCTAGACAATTACATGAACAAAACAATGCTGAAAGCATAATGATACATGAGAAGTTGATTCCACAGAAGCCACAGTCGTACGGTCCAATAAAATACCAGTCGGCCAAGAATCTATCCAGTCACAAAGCAGAGCTCATAAATCAGATGTTCCCTAGTTGCACCCACTCCTTCACAGCCTCACTTGAGTTATTTACTTAGTAGATCGTTTTACAAGTATTCCATTTTCATTTACCACGTCGTTGCTAACCACAGAATTGTGTGTTGCCGACTCTTTTAACGACAGGGAGTAAGTTTAATAGCTGTCGAACAGCTGTTAAGTTATTGTAATTATAACTCTACTTTTCTTTTATCATTTGTAACGTTCTAGGGGCTTGAATCTGAAAAGATCGAGGAAGGTGTAAGTTTCCCACAGAATCTGATTTTGTCAGTAATATTATTGACAAATGTGTTCTTTCAAATGAACCACCGTGTCATATTATACCTAGTACCAGTCAATCTTGAGGAGTCCATAAAATAAAGTAGCAGTGAAGGGCATATCTCCCAATTCGTTGCCATACTTTCCGTATTCATTGTCAGCTATTAAAACCTTCAGTTTTGAGGAAACATGTTGTCATGTAGAAGTGTAGAGACAAGGTTCGAACATCGGTATTGCTGAGGCTGCTCTATGTACATTTAGTTTCTGAGTAATAAGCGTGATAGGTGTCCTAAAGTGTTTCATTCACAAGAAAGATAAGAACGTCAATACCTGGAATGATATGTAATGCATCGAAGACAATTGCAATAACCTGCCAGCAAATCACATTGGTAAAACTGCCGTTGATCAACTAAAATAAAAAGGATTTAACGACGTTATTTTGTCCCCAGTCAAAGAAATGGAAGGTAATGGTCCATCTGTCCTTACGATCGCAGCCTTTGTGTCCAGGTTTATATCCTTTCTTTGTGTATGCCTACGAATAATTTGGAAATCATCGAACATGCATTCGGATAAATGTGTATAAATTTGCCTGGAAAAATGTTTTTCATGACTGTTAAATCGTGTGAAACCTTACTGTTCACACATCAAATAACAGTAACATTACGGTTTTGTCTCTTAAGTATCTCTTCAGTCCCCAATGCACTTATTGGGAAGATAAAGGCTCACAATCACAAATATCAGCAAATGATATGGTCGTTTCTTTAATATGAGTTAGTTAGATGGGGTTTTACGGCTCAGTTTCTAACAAATAGGTTTAATATGAGAGAGAGGCCGGAAGAAGTTTTTTAGTACGGCAACAAAATTTTCGAGTAGACGGGATCGCACCCGTCTCTCTTTCGTAACTGTCCTTGGGAACAGTGAAGAATGTTTTTTTTATGATTTTTTTTAATGAACACTCATACCTAATGACCCGTAGGTACAAATTCAAAACCATCTGATCAAGGCAAGTCACTACGTCTGGTTCATCCATGCATAGGACATTAGAATAAATATACGAAGTTTCCAGAAGGTCTGTCATTTTACAATTTAGAAGCCATCGAACCACTTAAAATTCACGCTGTTTTACCTTTTTGTTTTACTTATTCATATCGCAGTGGCCATTCATGACGCATTGTTACTATAGTACTGCTACGATGGGCGACGTTTTCCGTATCTAATAAACGCTTTGCACTCTGTGTCCAAGTTTTGACGTGAATCTTCGTGTTGTACCGTGTACTAT
>WURT03584729.1:0-34041 GCA_009936505.3 Holothuria glaberrima
GGCCACGGCCTTTTTTCCAGTTGTGGTTCACTGGCTTGTTTTCCCTTACTCCATTGCTTATGCGGAGCATCACGCACTACGCCAGAAGGTTCCATTTTTAAAGTCTTCGGTATGACTCGACCTGGGAATCAAACCCGGGCCTCCCGCGTGAGAGGCGGATGCTCTACCACTAGACCAAACACGTGGTACTTTTCAGATCTTATCACTTATGTACTTGTTAATTATATGAAAACTTTGAGAATAGCCAATGAAGTATTGATCATTTTTAGAAATATCTTCCGTTGTGTAAACACAATATATAAGCGTTTCCTTCTTCATATCTGTACCAAAACACCGAGGACTCGAAAGGTATTTTTACCATGGAGCTTCGTTGTTGTTCATGTTTTACGCTATCCTTTGTTTCACTGTTTGGTCAACCTTCAGTCGAAGGATAGCAATGGTAATATGCCATGAAAGGTTGGCGTAATTGCTTAACAAATATCTCCTTGAAAATGTGTCAACTTCAAACTGCAAATATGTCTACTTTGTTTATGACAAAATCACTGTGTAACCATGCTTGCCTTTGCTTCAGTTTTCATTATTCATACATCGAAATAAAGGAAAACTGTTTTCTCAAGTGTTTCGGTTCCCATACCTGCGTTAACGTGATTCTCCCTTGTGAAATGCTATGGAAGCAAAGACCACACACCATTGGGTCAGCCTAGATGTAGTTCAGTGTGCAACGAGACTAAAAAAGGTCGAAATCGAAGAAAAATATGCTGCATATACAAAATAATATGTAACTGAGTGCAACTGGAGTTTGTAATGGACGTAAATGTACCTAAAAGTCTACAATTTCAAAAGTACATTTTACAAAGCAGGAAAACTTAATCCAAGTGGTCTATGTTCACAGGATATTCCTGGACTTAGATATTAAATGATGCTTGTTTACTCGATTAAAATGGAAGATTGAACAATAAGTTATGATGTCACTCTTTTACTACTCAATTTCCTTTTGTTTTCCTTCCAAAAATTTGTTATCATCACCATTTGTTATTTGTTGTTTTTCTTCCAAAATTCTTGGTTTGACAATACGACTATACATAAGCCCTATCCGTTCAACATGCTGTGCAAGAAATCAATCATTTTTTCAACGTAGATATTAACATTGTAGTTTCAAAAGGAAGCAAAAGCATGTTATGTGAGTTGCACAAGAAGGACATGACAAATTATTGCGCAATCGACTTTTTTAAATTTCAACATTTTATTCGTCAGCAATGGAGTAAGGTTTGAAAATGGAAGTTGCATAAATGAAATTCATTTTCAAATTTCAAAATAAGGCCTATATATTCTTGTAATTCTAGACTGCGGATACACTTTATGCTTTTTCATAATTATTAGCAGGCTTCTGAAATGCATGGCGCTACACAAGAAGGAAAATTACAGAGTACCTGAATGTCGATTGGGTTCTGTCTCATCTGACTGGGGTACACAGAAAGTGATAAAATGAGTACCATAATCCGGACGACGATCACAGTTAACGTTTTGGTCTTCACTTAATTCTAAACAGTGACTTAAAAGGAGAGAGCAGTCACGACAAATTGAATTAGTACACCTAGCAATCATACTTCATGAGTTGCTCTTTGTAATCTGTTATAAACGTTTTGCTACTGAATTGTTAAAGGGGATATGACATTCCCCTAAACCAGGAGCTGTTAGCAGTTTAAACACATTTAGGAATAGCCCTAGAGTTATAAATTTATAACTGCTCTTTGATTGACATTCATTCAAACAATACAGTTTCACTCTGGTTGGTAAACAATGACCTGTACACTCAGTTGTGCCTACGCGTGTTTCCCTGAACTTCATACAACTTTCGGGGTACACAATCCTTTCGGTGTACTTTTTCGGGGTACAACAAACTTTCCTATTTTTGGGGTACACATTTCCATACACATTTGTATACCGTTTCCCGACCTATATCAAAGACGACATGGCGTGTTCTCAAGCTCACACACACTGTGTCTGGCATTCCCGCCATGATCAATTTAAGCTGAACGAAAGCTACTCTAGCGCTCTCTTAGAGGTGTTCTCGACAGTAGGTTTCTTTTAAAATGGAGGAGGAAGTAAAAGTTGAATTATTGGCAGAATTGTTCCTGTTGGGGGTGAGGTAAGAAAGTCTTTAAATACACGCAGATTTACTCCATAATTAAGCTTAAATGTTCAATGTTTTTGTTTAGAACCATCATTAAAGGTACTTGAAAGTGAAATAAGAGGAGATTTGGAAGATTTAACTGATGTATCAAGAAAAATTTTGAGCGACTGTTTACTCGCTTAAACTCATTTTGTCTTTCATGTTACAATTGGCTGAGAAGTATGTCCCTTTCTACTGTTCTACTGATTTCCATGAATGGGAAAAGTCTTTACAATACCGTCCGGATGATGATCATGTATCAGATTCTAGTAGCGCTAGCTCATAGGCAATGAAAAGACAAAGGATTCCTTTATCCTAGTAAGCTATATCGCATAGTCCTCCGGTCTTGTTCCTGTTCCAACTCCAAGTGTCATACCTGCCTAGCGGTACGTGTATGAACAGATGGAAGTGAGAATCTTGGTCCAACGGTTCTTGCAATTAACCATTCATCAGTTTCCATTTCTCTACGGCACCGAAATAATATACTTCGAAAGTCCAATAAACGAGCCTCTGCAGCCCGTGTCCCTATCACCACGCAAACAGTTTTCTGGACACGTGAAATGGCTCCTTGAAAATTACCTGATGGTTTGTTTGACCAGATTTGATCAAGACACCTATATCGATTGCATCTTGTAAGACCTATCCGATACCTCCAATCATCTCTTAACATGTATGCCGAATCCCTTATAAGTATGATTGGATCATGATTAGAATTGGATCGGAACATTCTACAACCGATGAGATATAAAGGCATAAACATCCATTACCGAAACCAAGAGTCCTGCAATACTCAGAGTAAAGGGTCTACAAAACAGAATGTCTTGAAGTAGACCGCAATGGTCAAAAGTGGTATTTGTCACTAATAAAGTCACCCAACGTCTCATATGAAAATTTTGAAGGAGAACCTGCCAACAAAACCGACGGAATCAGTAGAGTGCTCGCTAATACCCCCGTCACACTGGACGAAGATCATGCTACGCTCTCGAATTTTCGGAAAAATCAACAAAACGTCGCGACAACTTCTTGGTCTCCGAGAAAATCCCCCTAAAATTGAAAAAAGCACCGTCCACGCTACGCTGGTACCAAGCACTTTCTACGTTGCTGTTGCATTCATGGATTTCCCACTGCGTTGGCGGGGTTGCCACAAGGTTTTATGTACGCGCAGGATGCCGAGCGTGCGACGTCTGGACGTTTCCGATACGTCTTTGCTTCGTTCACCCTGCTCTACACGCGTTTTTCCTACGTCAATAGTATGTCCATTCCTACCTCTCAACATTTCATGCAGTCTACAGCTGTGCAACAGGAAGTCCATTGACGTAGCGTCAGTGTGATGGGGGCATAACAATGGGGTTGCTATAGACCTTATGCTTATGACGTCACGGAACAGAAAGTGTGCCCTCGGGAGAGGTAAGCACGCAGCATGTAAACTTACACCAACCCAAATGCAGTCAGCTAATTTTTGCTGGATACGATCCTGAGTCCATACGTGAGCGCGTGAAGGCTAGGACGTACGTAAAGTGTCTACCAAAGAAATGTACCTTATCTAGCCAGCTTTATTGCTTTCTCCCTAACATTACGTCGGCGTGATGTCAGTGCCTCCGATCTATAGTTAAAAAAGTAAAAAAAAAGGCAGAGACAGGGATTTCCATGCCGTAGCCCAATATGTCAGCTCAGGATAGTTGTTAACAAACGTTCAAAAATGAAGTGTTATGCGCGGGTCACACTACAGCTATTTCAGATATAATAACGGTCCGATTTTTGTGAGTTTTAGTTAAAATCTTCTCCATCTCTGGTTGAAAAAGATCAAAAAATTTTCCATCCTGTGTAAATATATGATTTGTATCAGAGGACTACCAAAATGAAATGCAAACTTATTATCTCGTGACGTCATATAGACAGACAGCGTTTATCGGACACGTGTACAAACATCGGACTGATTTTCGAACAAATATCGCGCTGTTGAGCTACATAAGTAATATTATGATAGCAGAAATGTTTGTCGTAGAACAAACAAGGATCGGTCATCGATATAGTGACCATCCTTAGAACAAAATCTTAATAAAAAACTTTTGGTCCGATTAAGAAAAAGTCGGATCGGATTTCGGATTGAAAATCGATGTAGTGTGACCCCCCTTTAATTCTGTATTTGTGCGAAATCTCAAGGGGGGTTGTGGACCTATACCCAACCAGTCCCCTCTCCTACGTCCCGTTCTTACCAAAGACTAACCAATGATGCATAATTACCAAAACGCCTTATTACTTCAACTTTATGCTCTAAGTCGACCCGTTTCATGACAAAACATTGTACACGACTATTAATTGACAGTGTCCAATATATGCTTCATTAAGGTAATGCTTCTAAATAGTTTAACTTCTAAGTACTTCGAAGTATGGAACAAAATTTAGCTGTTTTGTCTGCCAGTATCAAAGAACTTGATGTGAATAGACGTTTTTCATGGATATATAACTTGAAAATATAGAGTATGTGTAGTAACCTTTTGACTATATAGCTGCTTTCATCCAGACGTACATTCCGTTTCGTAAATATTGCTAATTTTTGGAACTTGATCAATTGAATGAAAAATAATTCGAAATCCTTCAAAAGAAATTTGATCTACATAATGTGGTGGTTATTCTAATCTTTACCCTCATGTTTAAAAGTTTCAGGTAGACTGTCTAGTTGTATCTCTAACTAAGGTAAGAATTGTTAAAAGTAGTTTTATAAACCACCACGGTATTAACAATACCTTTTCTGAGCAGCCCTATCCCATGACTGTGACCATGTTAACAAAGCACAGGAAGACTCTGAAGTTCTATTTACTTAAGCAACAAGATTCCAATTTCTACGGTTTTATCGATTTTAAAATGAGTTCGATATTACAATTTAATAACAATGCAAGGAATCCATTTGTGTCTGAGAAACATACTCGTTAGTGACATCCTCATGCTACGTTGATAAACAATTCCTTTTTTTACAAATTCCAAATGGAAAGAAAAACCGTAGATTCTGATGGACATGGGTGGCCAAGCAAAAGATCACTATCGAATTATCCATCTGGACTGATACCGAATCCATCTGATTTAAGTTGTCCATTTATGAGTTATCCTATTGTGTACATGTTACCTTTTCTGGCACCTTTACCAAACATTTGAGCACTGGTCACATAATGTGGATGACTCTTCGGTTGGGTGGGATGGGGGGACAGCAGAGATGACGGATCTTGAAGAGCTTCAACACAAGACCAAAAAACCAGTTATACTTAAGGCTGACCTTGAGTTCATCTATTGTTCTGTACAAGGTCATGATCAACTGCGAAGATGAAGCAACTGTCTAAGCTGCTACAGTGAGGCATTCTTGTTGCATATTTCATGGAGGTATACTTCTCCAAACGTTTCTATATTCAATATATGTAAATAGCACAAAAAATATAATCATCAACTATAATGTCTTTCAAAATAAAACCTTAATGTAAAGATGTTTTGCAAAGAATATGCAAATGCACCTTGAATATACATGCAGACACTTTTGGTTTCTATTTTTACATAACCCACAAAATGTACAATATTCTAGAATTGGCTATGGTGGAGAATATAATAAATTGAAGTGGAGAAAAAATTTGAACTTCTTACCATACTCTAAAGTCTGTGCTCATTATTTTCATGTATACCGCAGTGTTTGAAATAAGTAGCCCATGAATATATATTTTAGGTCGTTTGTTAAAAAATTGTATAAGTGCACCGTGTGTGTGATTATGTGTTTGTGTGTTTGTGTGGTGTCAACCTGAAGTGCACAAGCTTTTGTTTTAAGCACATCGCTTTAGTCCATTGATCAGATTTAACCAAACTGGGTTATGGGAGCGTTCATAGGTCAAAATACAAATATCAGGTCAAAGGTGACATAAAGCTAACTAGTGAAACAGTCTGAAAATGTACAAGAAGGCAATGTTGCCTCATGCAACCACCCAATCCAAACATGATATCATGCATGATAACAAGTCTCGACACTTTCTTACCCTAACCTTATTTCATGTCTGCTCCTTAATCCTAACCATGTGACATGATATCATGCATGCTATGCATGTTTCGAGACAAGAATCTGACACATTACAAAACTAAATGTGAGGTTTTGGTGAGTTGCAACATGAATAACTGCATATGCTAATGAGGTCAAAAGCCACTTGCCAATATGGAAGGCACTTTATCCCAGTTACATACTTTTCATTGCATAATAACATCATTGCATAAATGTGACCCTCTCCATAAATTTACCACATTTTTAATGGAAGACTTGTCTGGGCCCACGGCCTGAATGAAATTAGACATATGATGAAACTTGAAAAATGAGTGCATGACTATTTCTGCAAATTAAATTTTCAAGTTCATACCACACACATTCTTTTAGCAACAGCGAAAAAGAGCTTAAAAAAATTTCAAACAAACTTTGACAACGCTTTTGCTGACATATGATCCGAATAGTTCTTTCACATCAAAGAATGTAGGCCTACTCTGTTGGTAATTTATGTGGACCTCGCAGGTGGATAATATTTGTGTAACACAGCAGATCCAAGTATGCAGTAGAATCATTTGCGCCGGGGATCTGAAGTATATTTTCACTCTGGCAGTCAGAAATGAAAACCGCTAGTTGTTATCAAGAAACCCACCGTTCAATCCGATCTCGCATGGCATTGTGTTTACATGATCCGTCTTTTTCAAAAAACTAGTACGAGTTGGACTTTTTCAATTTTAATTGGTAAGGACGTACTTCAGAGTTCATATGTACTTTGGACATACACTCGAGCTTACATACTTCTATAGACATGCGATCTCATTAACAAAAACGTAGGACAAAGCGCAGGTCACACTAGAGAGATTTCAGGTAGGATTACGGTCCGATATTTGTAAGCTTAAGTTAAAATCTTCTCCATTCCTGGTTGGAGGGTGCCAAACATTTGCCTAACTGTAGAAATATATGTTTTGTACCAGAGGACTACGAAAATGGAATGTAAACTAATTATTTCGTGACGAGTCTCATTGACAGACAGCGTGTATTGGACAAGCGTGCAAGAATCGGATTGATTTTGGAACAAATACTGCTCTCTTGAGCGGTGTAAGTCACAGTAATGGTAGCAGAACAGTTTATAGTTTATCGTGAGACAAACTATGATCAGTTTTCGGTACAGCGTGACCATCCTTAGAACAAAGCCCTGATAAAAAAAACTATTGGTCCGTTTTAGAAAAATTCGGATTGGACTTCGGATTGAAAATCGCAGTGGTGTGTACCCCTCCCCTTTTTTTAAGTGCAGACTTCCTAGTGTCTGGACTAAGGCTATGTAGTACTCGGCTGCAGTACAATTGAACTTAAATTCTCGACACCTAGGCAGTATGTGTCAATCAGTAATTATAGCGCAGAACAAAATCCTACTGTGTAAATAATTTAATGTCGGTATTTATCCCAAGCAAGGAGTAAGCATATAGACATAGCGACCAAACCTGTCGGTCGAAATGAGTTGTGAAATTAATTCTTTTTCAGGTATTACGCGTTGAGTGTCAGGTCTCTTTTTTCCTGTTGTATAGCCTCTGATAGCCTAACAAGTTCTTTAATTTCTAATCAAAGCGATTCTGAAAGTTATTATAACGGCATGCTTTTAAGGCATACTAGTTGCCGAAAAGGGCCAACCTTTAACCAAGATTTTCAGTGAAAAGGCTGTCAACAAAGACATACATACCCTAGTTTCATTCGTATGCCTAAGACTTTGAGGCGCCGTCTGTGGGCAACATTAAGCCTTAAACGTTTCTTGTAATTTGGCAAATTTATCATCAGTAAGTTAAGTAACATGCTCGAAATAAAAATTAGGACAGATTCTTTAACGAAGGTAATTAAAACGAGATAAAGTTTGAAAGTTTAAATTTTTTTTAGTACGGCTGGCATATGGGATGATTGATAAGGAGTTTACTCATCGAAGACTTCATCTTCTCTTATTGGATTTGCTCAGTTTGGCATATGAATTTGTGCCTTCTTTGATGGCTCGGCGTATGAATATTTTCAGTGTGATACTGCTCTATGTGAACACAATCACTACGAATGTACACAATCTTCATCTGCCACGCAGTTATTTTGACTATTTCCTGAAGTGGAATTTTTGACCATTTCCCCTACTCCACACTTAAAACCGTCCGGTCTTTATTGACCTTAGAATCGTGACAATGATTTTTAAAAGAAAAGATAGTCACAGGAAGGTATTTTTCTTTCTGAGGGTCTCAATTGGAAACGAACCCAAGTTGCTTCAGAGGGTTCATGTCGGAAACAAACCTTCCTTCATAGTGTCTAAACTGGAAGGAAACCTTCCATCAGAGGGCTTCTGTCGGAAATTAACCTTGCTTCGTAAGCGTACTTGAATGTTGGATCGTCTCCTAACACTTCCCTGTTCCAAATACAGGCGTTTATGTCTGCTTGGATATGTCACTACAACGTTCTGCATGTGTGATCTGAAAACGGTATTAATGTAAATGGGCCTTAGTAAGAAGGGAATGTGGGTTACTCGCTCGTGTCGTCGTCAGTATCGTCTTCGATCATTAGTAACAAGGAAAAGAATTGAGGGGACAAACATGAGGGTCTGGAAGAGCTTTGGTTTGATATATAAGGGGACAAAGCTTGAATCAAGATTTTTAACTAAACGACTGTCAATGGAAGTTTGAATAATGCACTTGCATTGTGTCCCTTCGAATTTGATGCGTCGTCTGTTTTGAACATTGTCAAAAGCCTAAATCGTTTTCCCCAATTTTGGTAATTTCCTCATCACGTAGAAAGAAACTCGAAATGTAAGTTATGTGGAAATTCTTCAATAAAGTTAACGAATTGGCATTTATTGCAACTAATAAAGACTAAAAGGTAAAATTTCATGTTTTTGTTTCGACTGGCAACGAAAGGTTAACAGTGTTCAATGTATAGAAGTCATTTTTACAAATGGTCACTAAATCCTAGTTGATCCTGGTTGTGGTGTTAGACAATTTTTAGGAGCAAACCAAAATTGCCATCGGAAACAAACATTGCTTCTAATATCTGTAGAATGTCGGGTCTCCTTACTAACAGCCTAAGCTCCCTGATTACAGGGTTACAACTCACAAGAAGCTGATTACCACTTAACTTGGTAACCCAACTCTCGTAAACTCATAAATCAACAAGTACTTGGGTAACTTTGTCCAATCAGTACTTCCACATGCCCAATTTTGGTGTAATGTTTATGCAACTGCTTTTAGTGTGCTAATTCTTATTCACGCATTTGTCTACTATATAGGCGTATAGGCGTACGAGGCTTGGAAGGAGGGAGGCTGGGCTGTAGCCTCTATCTCGACGAAAGTTCCCATCTTGGGGGAAATAACACGCTATTTTGGACAAACGTGCTAAAAACAATGCTGACCGGTCCACTCGTTGTAGTTGGCCTGTTACGCAATTATGGTTTTACGGGTCTATGAGCTGTCATTGCCGAACGCGCAATTTTTTCCCACAAGGTTATGGGCAAATCATGGCAATGGACCAATTAACTTCTTGGAAACTGGCCACGCCCTTACTCCAGAATTGCCAGTTTCTCTACATTTTTTGGTAATTCTGACGCCGGATTTATGAAAGAACATGCCTAATACCCTTACGGCACGTAACCCTTACCTAAAATTTACTCATAACCACTATTTTGAAACAATTTTCAAAATTCTGAAAATTCGGATTTGTCCATAACCTCGTGGGAAAAAATTATGCTTGCCGAACCGGCTTTTCCTAAGTTTCAGCTTTTCTTTTGTTTGTCAATGGGGCTTGTTTCATCAAGGCAAGCATGTCGTCCCGGTTCATTAATTAGTTAACCAGCAAAGCCAGCTGCAGATGAGAGAAAAGCGATTTGTCAGTAAAATGCCTCACTAGTTTCACCTATTGAGCTGATTTATCAAGTAAGAAAGAGATTGTTTTTGGACTGACATCCGCCTCTTGTGGCAGTCGAATCAAATATGCAGCGTCTTCAAACTTTTAATTTCTTTTTTTATCTATTACATGATCTTGGCACGCCGAGGCACCTTTTCTCACAGCGTACGCGCTAGACACAACATTAGAAGTTCAGATCTTGTTTACCTTTAATTCCAAAAGGACGAACAGGTAAGCCAAATGCTCAGGTCATTGCAAAAGGTATTGAACCAACTTGAAATGTTTCTCATTATGTACGCGTGACATGACCATTCGGTTGCTCGAAAACGAGTTACCTGAGCAAAGAGGCTAGCCTTGGTCTGTCCCGGATATTTCGCTTGATTTCATTACCTGATATATTTTAATAAGCCTTTATTTCTGGGAGTCCCCGCATAACTTGTGCCAATACCAAAACTCTTTTGTTTGACTTTCTCCATTTTCATGTTTGTTCTATATTAACAATAGATAAAAGAAGCAGAAAACATTTTTTCTTGTCCAGATGATCCGTTCCCTAGTAAGTTTGAGACTCGATCATTTATTATGAAAATATGCAATAACTTTTATGCTAAAATAAAGTTTAATTGAACTAACCTCTCTTCTGTTTTGGAGTTTTCTGTTCAAATCACCCGTTAGAATGATATACAGAGAAATCGATGTGAACTTTCTGTATTGTACCAAACTTCTCGGATTCCGTATAAAACAGCTGTCTTCTTTGTTGGTGTTAGTAGCAATGATAGGTGCTCACTTCTACACGGCGCACTTTCTGTTCTGTGACGTCGTATGTAAAGCGTCTATTGTAGTTATGGTTAATTATTTTACCCAAAACTGCATCTTTTCAAATTTTGCCTTTGCTGAAATATCCAAACACTTTAGAGGTGTAAACCGAAAAAGCATGCATTAATATGGCATACAAAGAAGATACCTTAAATCATCATTTATTAAACCATTTGATCTCACCAATTAACCCTAGCAATAGCTGTATCTCCTCAAAATATTACTGCATTACAAGAGTAACAGATGTTACATCATTTGAATTTTGAAAGTTCGGGTGAAAAAAATACTTTTGTGCAACAAATAACCGAATAAGTTCCTATGGGAGCCTTATTACTGGTAAAGAGAGCTACCGTTCTCCCTTACTGTGAATAATCTATCATCCGTATTTATTAATATTGGTTTAAAAAAATATGAAAATTTTATGAAAAACTAGCGCAATATTTCCCTTTAATTTGGCCCTCGAATAACTTGTGCTTTGTCATTGATTACGATCCGGCGGTAACACCATACTTCTGGTAATATTTAATAAACAGGTAAATTACTGCAAATTTGTGACATTTCTTACAGAAGAAACGAATGAGGAGCTTTCGTTCTTGGAAAGTGTGGGGTCTTATACATACTTCCACCTCACAAATTTCGCTGGTAGAGGGACTGGCCACCAACCCCTTCCCCCTTCTTACGCCCCTGCCATTGAATGAAAAGTTTCTAGAAGCTACCTCATTCAGAAGGCTAGGTGAGAAACCGGGAATAACCAGACACGTGAAGCATGATCATTATTTAATATAAATACTTATTGCGGTAGGATAGTGAGCGTCAACAATCTTTTAATTCTTATTCAATTCGTGATTTTCAAATGTAATAGACCTCAGCAGGCGACAACGCCTTGGTGATTGCTTCCTTATCCGTTAAAGTCTGTTGCACAAGTTAAAAGAGAGACTGTTAACTGTCTGACCTTGACAGTATCGACAAATCTTTAAATAAACTGTTAGAGTTTTAACTCTATTCAAGTATCACCATACCCCTGCTTAAACTACATTCCGTTAACATTGTGTTAACTTTTGAGGATCGCGGCTAACTGCCATGCCATGCTGAATTTAGTGTACTACACCTACGCTGAATAAACAGCATTGTTCTCCCACTTTAATCAGTTTTCAGACGAACAGTAGGTCCATTGCAGAATAGATACGAAGGTTCATTTCAACTTTTATTTAGTGCAGATTGAACTTCAACTTGATTCAAATGTATTCAAGATGAAACTTTTTGTATAAACTTTTGTGAGAAGAGATATCAACTTGTAAAAACGTAATAAATGATCAGGTCAAAAAGTGTAAATTTGAGGGATGAGCCGAGTCAGTGCAATAAATCATTCACTTTCAGCAAGGAATCACTATTCTTTTGGGCTTTCTGGTCGTATAGGCTAAACATTGGTGCGAACAGACATCAACTTGTTTTACCCCTTCTAGGTTACACCCATTCCCTACACACAAATAAGTAAGGGGAATTAAGAAAAAATTAGTGAAGATAAATTGCTTCTGATAAACGTTTACCAATGAACAAGAAACAGTAAAATAACTATGACTGGTGCACGCCATTATAATCGGTGATTTGTTCTCAATATTGGGGGGAGACATTACCCAATTTTCAAATAATTTGCTATGTTAAAATACAATCAATGGGCGATTTCTCAAATATTGGGGGACGTGTCCCCCTGTCCCCCGGGATCGCCGCCTATGTACGCCCTTGACCTTCCACTGAAATCTGCTGAATTCCTCTGTTACAGAAACTACGTAAAAAAGGCCTCGAAAATTCATGTAATGTAATACCTGATTTTATTTGTGACTATTTTTGGAAAATTATACATTGAACAGTTAACAGTTATAGTCCAAAACTTCTTTCAGAGAATTGTGATCTTAAAAGCAATGAGTTCCTCATTTTCATTGATTTTTTTATCTAATATCATCCAGTCATCTGGAAGCAAATAGGACCACTTGAAAATTTTCTGGGGAGTACAATGTACTTGTTCAGAACAACTGTTTACAGTGATTCTGAGGGATTTAAAGTGGTGAATTGTAATTGGGTATCTGATTGTCCTTGACAGGAAGTTGTCCGATTCTAGAAGTTGTCCTATTCAGGAAGTTGTGAACTCGGTTCAGCTGTCGAGCAGTGGTAAAGGGTCAGGAACCTCCACCCCTCCCAGCCGTTGGGAAAGTGGCTAAAAACTGGGAATAAACTCACGTGAGTCTAATGTGAACGTTAAATGGCGGTCTCGGGAGCAAGATTGGGAGAGTTTAGTGTATGCCTTCCTACTTGACCTCCGAGCACTACTACGAGCGAATCTCGCCGGTGTCCATCCACGCTCACTCTGGCACAGCTTCCTCAATGAGCCAATTGTCTCCCTGATCTTCAAACGTTTTAACGTTTTACAGCAAAAAATGTGAAATGTCGATGTTATGTCTATCTGGAGCTGCCGTACGAGTAGCTTTGTACTACACTTGTTACAGGAAGCAAAGTTTTCAGAGCATAACTAATTTACTTCATCGGTACGTGTGAAGTATTACTTCTAGGTACGTGTTTGGTTGTCACCCCTCGGCCTTAGCTGTTGAGCCTTTTACAAAGAAAGCAGTGTAAATACCTCATTATGATAGGATTTTAATTCACCAAGATCACAATGAGCTTTGTAATTCTTAAGGTGCAAAGGTGGTGAGCAAAAGCGTATTACATAGTCAACTCCACCTGTGTGTGCAAAATGGAACCAGTTTCATTTTCCTCTAAATCTTGTCTCTTGACAGTCACATTTTTGGCTTTCATTAGCCCTGTTTTTGTGTCAGGGAGCCATTTCAGAGGTGGTATCATTACATGGCGACCAGAGATTAATATTCCACCTCCTCCAGGAACCTTTTCTATGGTAAGTATTAATTAATACCTTTGATAATATTATTAATATTATTAATAAATACCCTTGAAAATTAACACCACGCATGTGTGGCTTCTAGAAGGGTAATTCAGACGTAATGGTGTACTTTAAAAAACTTTTTTAACATCCCCTACTCTCTGACGAAGAGCCTAAGGGGCAAAAACCAAACATTACTCCCGAAGGTTTTCTGCTCCCCTAAGGAGCTACGCCCCTGAAGGACCCAATGCGTCCTCTACAAGACTGCGGTTCGAGTCTTAATATACATATTTATGAAGAGCGCTACTTAAAATGCGTTTTTTCTTTTCAAAAGTCCCCACGACTCTATGGCGTTCTAGACTAGCTGAATAGAACATACTCCGCCAGTAAACTCCCCGCCGTGATCCGGATACTCCTGCGCCAAGAAAGCGAAAACTTCTGTGGGTGTGAATACTTCTGCAAAATGCGCTTAAAGCAAGTCCAAAACATCTTGCTTTCTACATTTGTAAATAAGTAATTAAGTAATGTGTCAAGACTTATGTATTTACTAATGTAGAGATTGAAATATAGTTTACAAAGCAAAAATGACAAAAACAATTCAAAAAGGTCTTATCCTGTTATAAACTGTTTAACTGTGCAAATGACACATTTTGGGAATAAACTTGAAAAAAGAAAACGTGTACAACTGGATGTTACTGGACCAGTTCAAGTGGACATCCTGGACCAGTTCAATTGATTGGACTTTACTGAACCAGTTCAGATGGATTTTGTTGGTCCAATTTTATTGGACTTCACTGATCGACTGATTCAATTGATCTTCATTGTACTAGGTCAACTGGACCCATACAACTAGACTTTCCTGGACCATGCAGTTCAATTGGACTTTATTGTAATTATTTCAATTGGGCTTCCCCAGACCAGTTCAATATTGTAATTGGTTCAACTGCACCTTACCGGACCAGTTCAATTGGACTTCATTTTTGTTAGTTCCACTCGGCTTTACTGGAACATTTCAATAGGAGTATATTGTGACCAAGTCAGTTTAACTTTACTGGACCAGTTCAATTGGGATCGATATATTGTGATTAGGTTAACTGGATTTGTTGGACCAGTTCAAGATGACTAAATTTATCAGTTCAGCTGAACGTTACTGGACTAGTTACGGTTACTTTAACCGAACCTTATTGGACCATTTCGATAGGACTTAACTGAACTGTACTGGGCCAGCTCTACTGAACCATCGCAACTGGAATTTATTGGGATTGGTTCAACTGAAATTTACAGGACAATGTTCCAATGGACTTCATTGTGACCAGCTCAACTGGACTTTGCAGGATCAGTTCAACTGGACTTTATTGTGATTAGTTCTGCTAGAATTTGCTGCACCAGTTCGACTTGACTTTAATTTCAACTGCACGTTACTGGACCAGGGAGGTGGTAGGAAGGAGATACAACAACTTAATCTGTCAGACAATATGTACTTGAGAATGATTTAATTCTTTTCGGGCACTGCCATTTGATTGACAGGTCTCTTTGTTCCTATTGTAAAGTCTCTGTTGACTAAACCCTTTTAATTAATGATGATCTCCCCCTTTCTTTTCCAAGTAATCCCGAAACAAAGGCCTTTGTTTATACATGCTTTGAAGTGAGGTTTGTTACCGCCAGTGACCAATCTTTTATCAAGATTTTCAGTAAAACGACTGGCAACAAACGTTTAAATAATGTACCTCAATTGTTCCACCACGATTTTATACGTCACCTGCTGGAAACATTGTTCAAGCCTATACCTTTCTCTAAGTTTTTAGCAAGTTTTCCCATTATTAAAAAAACACATTTGAAAAGTACGTTGTGAAGAAATCCTTAGCTGAATTTAAATGAAATGATATTTAGTGTGACGAATAACAACGAAAGGTTAAAATTTCATATTTTTGCATGACGGCTGGCAACGAAAAGTTAACGAGTTCAACGTAAGGGGTGTTTCTTCTCATTGTCATTTTGACAATGCATCACTGATCCTAGTTGATCTATGTATTGAGAAAAGGATTTTGAGAAGAAAGGCAAGAAAACTGTCGGCAACGAACATTACTTCAAAGAGTCTATAGAATGTTGGATCTCCTTCTTAACACCTCCCTGACCGGACCGGGTCAATATAGGATTGTATTGTAATCAGTTCAATCGAATTCAACCGTTATCTTTTACTGGGCTAACCTGGACCAGTTCAATATGTTCTTATTGTGATCAGTTCAATTGAACTCTACTGGACCACAGTTCAAATGGACTTTGCAGGATCAGTACAACATGACTTTACAGGACCAGTTCAGTAGGATTTTACTGTGATCAGTTTAACTAGACTTAACGGTGCAATAGGACTTGATCGTGAAAAGCTCAACTGGACTTTACAGGACCAGTTCAAAAGGACTTTAATAACAGAACCAAGTCCCTAATAATATAAACTGCCTAGTTCACCAATTTTAAGATGAAATTTGTATAAAACTTCTATCTGTCCAGCAAATTTAGTAGCTTAAAGGGGATATGGCATCCCCAAAACAAGAGCTGCTTGCACCTCTCTGACCAAACATATTTAGAATATCCCCAGTTACAAATGCAGTTGATAACTGCAATTTGATTAACATGCATTCAAACAATACAGTTTCACGTAATTCGGTCAAGAATGAATTGTACAGTCAGCTGTGCTTCCGATTTAGCTCTCACACGCAATGTGTTTTACAATATTGCCACGAGCAATTGAGACTCAGTGCAGGCTACTGTTGCTCTGACTAAGTGGTGAATAAGACAGGAGCAGAGATTCGGTTTGAATTGAAGGAAGAGGTAGAAGTTAATAAGTAGGGAGAATTTTTACTGTCTGGGTGAGATTAATTTGCCTTTAAGAAAAATTCCACTGCAATCTTCCTCGCTTTCTTTAGCATTAGTCCATTTGATCTGTTACTACAGGAACAAGCACAGCTGAAGTCCAGTTCAGTCCCTTTAGCATTTTCGTCAGGTAATCTTGATAATTGAAAAAGTCCTATTAAAATCAACTGGTTCCATTCCAGTCCAGTTGAAGTCTCTTTGAGACCAGTTCCAATATGGGCAAGTCCAGCTGAAGTCTCAATTCAAATTTGAACTGGACTTAACAGGGATTATCAGCTGGGTAGCAGTTCCCTGTTTTTTATGCTTTATCCTCTTTCAAATGCAGAACGAGTGTTCACAATAAGTAGAACTAATCTAGCCAAAGGAATCAGGGGAATTATACCCCAATTAAAAATGTAGGGCAGAAGTATGCTTCCGCCCCCTCAATCCGAGGACGAAGACCCCTTATTTGATTCCTCTGTCAAACATTTGCAGTAATTTTTCTTAAAATTTTCCCAGTATGTTGTACTAAATTGCATCTAAGGATCCTCAAATATGCCTCAAAATATTCCAAAGGAATGGGCCACCTTTTCCAGTTAATTTACCGATAACGTGAATAAAGCAGACCCATGATCAGACAAGATCTGTGTTAAGGGAAAATCTTCTCATCCCAGACAGTTTCAATTTTCCCAACTAAGTTAGTTCTATTCCCTCCCATAACAGACTTTATCTTCTACCTGTGCAGACACAAACATAGTTTATTGCTTAGGTCACATCCTGGTAGAAGTCCCTAATGTGTATAATCAAAACACTCTATGCATGCTCTGTAAAATGAGCTGCCCTGCAACTTTTGAATTTTGTAAGTCTGATGCCAATCAAAGAATAGTCACAACTAAGACTTTTGCTAACCCCCAAGAGAAAGTAAAACTTGGGGTGATGCAAGTTCGTATTTAAAGAGGGTCCCCCGAGGCGGCGATCCGAAACAACATTCATCCCCCGTCTCAAACAGTTTCCAACGCCTATGGAACTAATGATTACCACATAAAAATTTAAATAAGTGAAAATTCATATTCCATTTTTGACTTGCGAATAACTTTTACAAGAACTCATGTTAATGAGAAAGGCTAATTAGATGCGGGAAAACAACATAAAGGGGTGAGTTGTTAAGACTTCCTGCCTAAAGTCATACAGCCCTTCCAATAATGTAATCAGCAGACACGGGCAGCTTTAAATACACGAGTTATTTACTGCCACAAATATAGTATGTTACGGTCTACATTGTGCTTTAGTGATAGTGTCTATTCATGATATTAATTTTGTGCTGCAAAGTAGTTACACTTCTCTTAATACCTTTTTTACATGCCGTATACTTTGTGTAGAGAGCCCTGTGTAATAGGATACTGTAAAACCATGAAAGAGAACTTCTTATACGATGGACTGGCTTTCGAAGTGCTGTCCAATGCATCCCATGGATCCTCGCGTGGACAAGATGTTGGCTTTGTTACCCGTTAAAGTGGATCTAACAAGTAGTTGGGTTCGAGTACCGTTCGATTGTACTGAAGTTTCTCTGGGCATTTTGTTTGCTAGGCTCCAGTTTCCTGCCACTTGGCAAAGAAATGTCATCAACATTGGTTCAACCCGGCCCATGAAGCCCCAAATTTGCTTTGCAAAGACCATTTACTATATTGAGCAAAGTGGATCATTGATTAGTTATCACTAGCCTATGTCATTTCTCCGGTTCGGTCTGTTTGTAGGGGGAACGAGCTGTTTGTAGGGGGAAGGGGCGTAGCTAGGATGAAATTTTTAGGAGACCTAGGTATCACATGGGGGTGGGGGTCACGGCACTGATCACCAATTCGAATGGTAAGGTGTCCTTGGATGCAATCTGGTGCTATATTTTTCATCGTTTCAACTGAATTTAGGCCTTTGTTCAAAAATTATTCGTTGATTTCACATGCACGCAAAATTTGTTTTTACACATTTATTTTTTTAAGTCTTACACATTTTTTTAGCCGAGACACAAATAAAATTTCGAGGGGGCTAACAATCATCTTGGGCAGGCCTCCCACGCACCCCGTAGCTACACAAGGCAAGTTCAATAAAGTGTTGCGTGTGTGCATTCACCCATGAAACTGCCCAGAAAATGGCAAGTGACCAACACAATACAGTCAGTGTGATTGCATTCTTTTGTGACACTGAACACAAAAGCCACTGTGGCTGTCAATATTTATCTTTGCGAAAGTATTTTAGATGAGCTAAGGACAGGTGCACCTCATGTACGTTTGGTTTGTTTTTACTCTAACGCTATGGTTCTATGTGCAATTGCAGACTTGTTGAACTGTATCTGTTAACAAAGCTTAAAAATACTTTGTGTACGTTTATTGATAGCATTAAAACGCCTGACATTGGGAAGTATGAACCACTTAGTCGTTACGTAGGAAATTGTGTCTTTGCATTTGCTAAAAAGCGGTTTAAAAAGAACGCCTTTAGGCTATATCTTCCGGGTGACATTTCGCACTGGACGTTCAAGCACCGAGCGAATTACCTGTTTCGTTAATAGGTGCCACCCATCAACTCTATTCATTTTGGAAGTCAAAAAGATTTTGCACTGTAGCAACTATGTAACAATGTATGACTGATGAATATCAAAAATTTATAGTTTTTTCAAGCCATTGCACAGTGAAACGTAAACGGTTTCGTTAAAGTTTTAATTAGGGTACAACTGGCACTAACTTGAAGCCAGTGGCGTAGCTACAGGGGGAAGGTGGCAATTGCCCCCCCCCCCCAGAAATTGAAAAATTCGGAAATTTGCCAAAGTTGCCAAATTTGTGACAATGGTGCTAAATACATATATCCAGGTCCTCTTGTTGCCCTTGAAGAAATTCAGTCAGAATACCTACGCAATACGTGAGGTAATTGCAGAAGCTAGTGGCATTCTCAATACTGTGACAGAGTTGGAATTTATTATAAACATATTGTATATCTCCAAGACAAAATAATCAGGCCAAAGAACTTGCTTAAAAAGTGATGCTTACACAGAATTTGTTCAAAAGAGACTACAAAAATAGAAAGACAACCCGAAGAATATTTATCAGATGATCCAATTTCGAATCCTGAACGTCGTTTTAAAGTTGAGGTGTTCTTCAAGTCTCTGGATACCCTGACGAGTCAGATTCCTGAATGATTCAAGAATTTTCATAGTAAATTGAAAAAGTTTGGTTGCCTGCAGCCAGAAAATCATGAAAAGTTGGCTTCAGAGACATGCTGAAGGAGTTAGCAGAATTGTACAAAGATGACGGACATTGAATCATCTGATGATGTTCTCCAAGAGTACAATCTCTTGTGTAACATGTTTCAAATGTGGAAAAAAGAGGGCCTGAAACTTTACCTAAGACAACAGGAAAGGTCTTGAAATACTTGAACGATAAGAATCTTTTTCACGTTTTTTTCCAAATAATTTTACCCTTATTCGGATATGATGAACAATTCCTGTCTCCAGTGCTTCAGTGGAGAGGTCTTTTATAGTAAATTAAAACTTGTTCAGTAGTTCTCTTACGAATGTGAAAAGAGAGGTTACAGGGCTAGCACTACTTAGTATTAGGAGCAGTAATGCTCACACTTTTAAAAATAGGACAATTTACGTGCTTGCCCCCCTCCCTCTGGAAAAAAGTCTAGTTACGCCACTGCACTAAGACTAAGGGCTTACAGAATGTCAAATGATTTCAGCCTATCCCAGTAACTACAAATGTAAAAGGTTTACCGTGATAACTCCTTTAAGCATGGAAATACTACCTCTGAGATAGTACTCCCACGCTTTAAGTACTCTGTTTTTAAGAGATATATATTCATTTTGAGTCTTACTTAATTACTTATATTTATTTGATATATTTTTATCCTGTAGATTGCATTTAAAATCCATCCTAAGTTTTAAGCATTCCTTTATATTGCTTTTGGTTTTGAAAGCAAAATAGAATCAATCTTGTTATCTGAACTTGAAGTACAACTTCGAACAAACCTTGTAGTTTTCTCCAATTTAAGCTAAAGTTGCACCTGCCTATGTATGCTTTATAATGTATTGTTCTTCTTGTAAAATCTCTACTCAGTGCAGCACATTATTGGTATCAATTCTGTGCTCAAAATATTCGTCTGTATATGCTTGCACTCCCACCCCAAAACCAGAATCTGCTAGCTACTAGTACCCTCTGCCCAAATGTATTTAGGAATAGCCTTAGAGTTCTACATACATTTGATAACTTCACTTTGATTGACATTCATTCAAACAATACAGCTCCACTCTGGTTGGTTATCAATAACTTGTACAGTCATTTGTGTTTCCAATTAAGCTCACACACTCACCCACATACTTGTTTGACAACAAGGGCGGTGATTTGTTCTCAGTATTGGGGACGTGACCCCGTTTTTTAAATGATTTACTGTGCGAAAAATCAAAGTCAATGGGCGATTTCTCAGATATTGGGGGGACATGTACCCCTGTCCCCACGGGATGGCCTCCCATGTTTGACAATATTGACCATAGAGTCATTTAAACTTGGTAGAGGCTACTGTGTTACCTTCACATTTGGTGTCGAAAATGTACTCCTCTTTGACGTACATACTCCAGTGCAGCCAATTAAAGTGCAGGAATAATACACGTCCGCCACGCGGACAAGCTACTGTGGATCTGTGCTAAAGGTGTACTTGACAGCAGGCCGTAGCCAGACAAGGTACTGAAGGGGGTGGAGAAATGGATTAAAGGTGGGCAATAAATTTTTAGGGGGCCAAATGTGTAAAAACATAAATTAAGTCAATGGCAAGGTGAAAACTCGAAGGAGGGGGGGATTTCTAAGGAGGTGGGGGCATTCATCCCCTTGGCTCCCCTTGACTTCGGGCCTGTTTGACGGGTGGATTGGTTTAAACTGAAGGGGAGCTAGAAGTAAACCTAGTAGAGAGAATTTTATTGTCTGGGGTGAGATTACAGAGCCCTTAAGTTTCTTCGTTTACCATTCTTTATCCTCCATCCTCGACAGTGTCAAACGAATCACCCGTGCTTTTTACTTCATAGGAATGAATGAATGAATGAATGAATGAACGAACGAACGCACGAATGAATGAATGATTGGCCATGTTACTGAACCACATACGCATTCACATGTTATTATAAAGAATTAAAGTCATCATTTACACGGCCTCTATATCAAGTACCAAATGAGACTTGCGTATATTGTCTTTAATTACAAACAGTTCATGACGATGATGTGTAACATTTACACATGCACATAAATAATAAGAGTAGATAAAAAAGTTAATTAATTTCATTAGAATGTAAATAGTCATCTTCGAACATTTCCTCCCAGGTGCTGTTTGACTACAGGGTAGCTTTTCGAAATTCTTATGGTCCTGAACATTTTTGTGATCAAACAACAATTGATAGTGGTACCATCAACGCTGGACAGGGTTTTCTAAAATGTGACAACGGATGTACCTCTCTAAGCGATGACTTTGATTACAAGTGCACTGACTTCAGCGTGATAGGGGACTGGACGACCGGTGTTGGGAAGTCTACACTTACACCAACAAACAACGTTTTCGAAGTATTGTGAGCCCATGTTGTTGTTACTTCAATACTATAAACACCGTTTTTAATGTTTTAACGAAGTGAAGAAATGTCAATGAAATGCTTCCTCTTAACTTAGTGAAGCTCGTTAATGGTTGATGATGAATTTTAAAACCTTTAAGTGTCTTTGGGGAACACTCCGTACAGCAAAAGGCAATACTTTTTATTTACATGTGGCAACTTCATAACGCTTCAAAAACAGCGTAAAGTGGAGTTAACTCGATCTGTGTCACAGATTTGGGAAATAGGGGTCCCATATATGATCCATATTTAAAACCAAATGTTTGGACAATACTTGGTCCAGGAAAGGTCTAAGATAGTTTATATGTTATCTGGTCCTTGTATGTCTTATATCAAAGTCTGGCACACAACAGACTTGCATTTGCCTATCTTTATCCCGCCAGGTATAAATTCCAAATCAGGTACAGCCAAAAAATCTGGCTCAGGTACGAAATTTGTATCTATGTGGGTGTTGAGTAATGCCAAAATAAATTCAAGAGCTGTACGTAGATTACAAGTGCTGCACTAGTTTGATCACGTTTGAACATCGGGCCTGAATTGCAAACTGACTCTAACCTGCATAGTTCCATGACACTTAAAATAAAATTTGAATATTTCTACCTACTAACAGCTTTCCCAACATTCAAAGCTTCCAACAAAGCCAATTATTGTTGTCCATTTGTCAATTAGTTATTAGTAAAACATGGATTCTAAATCTAGGGCTCCGTCATCTAGGATGGAAACTAGGCTGTAAGGTTGATAAGGGGAACGGCGTACTATTGCCAGTATCGGATGATTCTGTCCATGAAAAAATTATTTAGGGCAAAGGTACCTTTTGGGAGAGAAGCCATCCCATCCCCTGTTTATGCAATTACGAAAGAGGAACCATGACACGTTGTGACGACCTTCATGCAACTTATTTTACTGCTAACTTTGAGCAGACTTTAAGACCACTGCCACAGTAAAAAACGAAAGCTGTAAGAACTCCCACACTTTTACTACCACAAAACTACAACATAATCTACTTTGGCCATGGCTTAACTCCTGCTAATTCTATTGTCAAGTAATCATACCTTGCAAGTTTGCTCACTTTTTTTCCTGATATAGTAACTTTCACCTTGTCTAAATGGCAAAGGTTCCTAACTAGATTAATCAAGTTATCGCAATATACAAACACCAGTTTATGTCCTACCTTTTAACACTTGAGTCTAGATGAGTAAACTGTGACAAATTTTCCGAGATGAAATTACAAAGGATCTAAATTTTAAAAATCCCTTAAATACTTAAATGTCGTATTGTTCTTTCCTACCTTCATAAATTGGAAGAAATATGTCATGTGCTTTTCAAGAGAACAATTATTGATCAACCATGAGGATTTCTGGTGTACGACAAGTCACACTTACCGTAATAACAGAGGATGAAAAATGTTGAAAGTAATTATTCTTCTGTACAGAACTGGGAAGTAAATATTCTCACAACTTAATCTGCTTCAACATTCTTTAAAAACAGTTACGACGGAGATGCTTGGATCCCACTTGCCAATGGTGGTGATGGGGAGTGGATTTTGCGATCAAGGGTAGATCTAACGCCGCGATCTGATAATGGCCTACTCAACTCTTCCCCGACTACTTCGAATATGCCTATCGTTCGGATTCCACTCAACTGTCCTTCAAGGTTTCTTATTCCTGGTACATCTTTCACTAGCATTTAGGTACATAGTTGGAATCATACAAACGGCAGAGTTATTGACTCGAGTCACTGTCTTGGACTCGAATCCGACTCGTCTCGCACTTTTTCTTGACTTGCGACTTGATTTGACTTGAAGAAAAATGACCTGCGACTTGACTTGACTTGGAGAAAAATGACTTGGCAACTTTACTTGACTAGACAAAATGACTTGGCGACATTGAATGGCAGTGTTTGTTGTTGAGTTTGGCATGAATTTTGCAACATAAAATTATCTAAGAACAAAAACGCTAGTTTTCTTTTATGCAGTTGAGATTGCAGTCTGCCGCGGCTAGAACGGCTATGGCCAGTTGGCTAAGATTAAGATTTAGCACTGATTCAAGCAATCATTTAAACGCATATTATTTAACTACAAGCACACGTTAAGTTTATCTAGTGTAAATCGATCAGTGATTTCCAACCTTTTTCGGCTCATTGGCAGCCTCTTGGACCGAATGGTATGTTGAGCAAACGCATTCCCCCATGTCCTCAAAATATGAATGATAATAAGGGAACGCTCTATGTCTGTATAATATAAAATAAGTGAAAATGAAACAACTTGGTACGATTAAGAGTATGATAAAATAGGCTACGGATTTTTAATGTGGGGATGCCGGGAATTTACAAGCCCATGAGTGGGTGGGGTTCACAGTATATGTTGGTGAAGCCCGAACTCCCAATTGTCGAAGAGGTGGTGACTTGATAGGGTATGAGGGTCTTCCTTAGGACAAACCCCAATGAAACGCTCTTAAACACAAATTCCTGGCATCTGACAACCAAAATTAGCACGCAAACGACAGAAAGTTTTGATGAAACCATGTTTTAAAATGTAGTGTGACACTTGCAGTTCCGGAATAGGTAACCCAGCAATGATAATTCATCAGTCAAGGTACTAAGACACCAGATCTTTTTCCACACATCAGCGAATACTCATTACCTCATGAAAAAGTTTGACACGTATGCAGCCAGGGTACCCATATAACTGCAAAATGTTGGTCGGCGTCATGTTTGGGTAATAAAAACGATGCAATTTGCAAACACTTATCTTTTCTTATGTACACGTTATTTTAAAACTACACAGCCTACAGTATGCTCTTTAAGCTTAAGTGATCCAGTGCTTTGCCCTGAAATGTTGTTGACTGGATTTTCTTCAGTGTGGACAAGCTATATTTCGAAACTCTTGCAAAAAAAGAAGTGCCTCCCAGCGACTTTTTTAAATAAAAGTTTATCTTCAAGCCTACCACCTGATCTCCGTATTAAGACTGTACCTAGGATCTATTATATGAGTTATAGGCTAATTATACTTATACTTAAATATTTCGACTTGTGACTCGACTTGACTTAAAGGTATATGACTTGCGACTTTACTTGACTTAAAGGTATATGACTTCCGACTTTACTTGACTTGAAGGAAACTAACTTGGGACATGAATTGACTTGACTTGAGAAAAAATGACTTGGATACAACTCTGAAAAACGGCATTTTATTTGTAATTATTATAATTCAATATATTTTATCAGTAAGAAAATAATGATAAACAGTTTAAAATACGTTATAACTATCCACCGACTCCCAAAGAAAAATGATAATAAATAAAAAAATTTTTTATTGACTTTATGCATGTAATTCAAAGCAAACTATGTAGGCCTATACATAAGTCTGTTGAAAGCCATTCCGAAAGGAACTAACGATAACGCATAACACTAGGTTATTCGTATCTATACAGTTGTGGCTAATTTTTCTACTTTATTGTTCTTAATTATTCCTTATAGTGATTCATGTAACTTCACTCAGTTCGACTGAACAAATGTTGTTTTTAATGTAATGTATAGCCGGCACAAGATAGGGTTTCTTCACTTAACCCATGAATCCGCATACCTCAAGACCTTTGGCAAACTTGAACAAAACCACATCTTTGTCCTTCGAAAGACAGTCTTACTTCATTCTGGTCACTGCCATTGCTGGTGAATGCTGCGGATTCCCCCCCCCCACCCCCACCTCTGTATTGGGTGTTCTGATCGCTATAGTTTTGCATGGTAGAGTGTGGTAACGATATAGCTTAGTCGCAACACAATTTGACAATATCAAATCAGTGTGCATTGATGACCTTGCGTCTGCTTGGCATTGTAGGTTTTGAGCTACTTTGCGACTAAATTCCACATTTCTGCACATCAATAGCTCGTCCTTCTTAATTAAAGGATGACTTCCCGAAAATCAAACATTTTGAATCAAAATCAGAGAAAGGGTTAAAGAAACGGATTATGGGTACGCTCAAGGGTGTAGGAAGCGGGTTCTGAGGGCGCCAGTCCCCAGCAAAATTTGTGGAGGCTGAAGTATGCTTCAGCCCCCACTTTCCAAGGACGAAAGCCCATTCTTTGTCTCTTCTGTAAAAAAACTAGGAAAAGATTCAGAACTTCGTTGTCGAAAAGGGCGTAACATAATTGATATCTAAGAATATTCATTGTCCGTAAGTGACCACGGTATGTGTTCTGCAAAACAGTTCTGCCCGCCAGCCTTAACGGGATCTTTGCGATGTGTATCAATGGTAGGAACGACAACATTTTACCTTGACCTATTTACATTATAAAGGCTACACCTAAGCATGAACAATTTTTTTATCAATGGGAGCATATCCCATGCCAAAAGTCAAGGGGACAGGAGAGACTCCATCCAAACATTTTTGTCCCGGAACTTTTCTCGCCCTTTTCAGTACCTTATCTGGTCTAGCACGGGTTTGACATTCCTATTTCACAGGTACTCACGTGTTTCGAGCCACTTTCACTTTAGCGTTTGCTTTGAATTATAGAGCCTCCTCCAACAGCTATTGTTCTGAGTAGGATTTTGAGGCTCGTAGAACCTTTCTTGGGCCATTTTTGCACACTTTTGGGGCCGCAGAGTGCATACGGAAAGCCACGTGTGTACCCTAGGTCCTCCTTAAGAATTCCATTCCACAAAAACTGCTTGGTTCATTTATGAGAATGTTCTTTCGAAGTCTTGTTTTTTGTGAGGTTTGCTCTTCATGAGTTTTTTTGGAAATCTCCGAAAACACGCGGTTTGTTATAAATATTACCCATCTTTACGTATCTGGGGTGTGTGGATTCATGGGTTAAATGACGAACCCTTGTCTTCTGCCGGCTATCTGTTAAGTTAAAAGCAACATATATTTACGTATCTCTTTGTTATAAATATTACCCAAGCACCTCGCCCTTTAAGATCGCTCTTCTTTGGTTAACAGTAACTGATCCTGACGGAGACGTGGTGCGCTGCCGTTATGCTGAAGCGTCCGGGAACGAATGCGGCTCAATTTGTGGAGATTTGAGTGCAACTTTGGAAGAGGTATGCGCGATTATACAGTGTACAGTTAGTGTAGTAATTTATTAAGCACACTTAAAATTCATTAGAAGGAAGGCTATTACAATACTTAAATTTTGTTTTCCACTAATATGCCTTCTCTATTCTCTATAGGACTTGTTTCTGCTCTAGAGCTGTTACACAAGAAAATCGTCTCAAGACCATCGAATTCGAGGGCTGGGCTAGGGGCCTCAGCCCCCCCCCCATAATTCTAATTCTAATTCTTGTTTTTAAAAGCAAGTTGTGGTGACTAAATTTGATGTTTTCAAAAAAAGCAGAGAAATTTTCTAAGTTTGGCAGTGATAACTCCATCTCAAGAGCATCTTGCATTTGGAAGGTACATTTTTTAAAAAAAAATGCTACATTTGCAGCTTCTGCAGTGTATGTTGTGAAATCTGTAATGTCATCTGGGCAAATTGATCAGATGTAATTTGTGTATTTCCTTATAATGTTAATATATTTATGTTAAATATTTTATAACTTTTTTACTGTACCATAATGGAACAGTTTTACACTATATCTATACGGGAACAGATCTTAACATTCCAAACGGTATCAAATATCAAGGACAAACAAGGTGTCCAATTTTAAATAAAAACGTAAGCAATCTGAGGCATTTTGCCCACTTGGGATCAAGCTTTGTGACCTTGAGGAAAGCTGGAGGTATTTCGTATCAAAAGTAAACAATCTTTAGGTAGGGAAAGGCTATCTTGATTTTGGAACAGACTTTTGGTATGGGCTTTGGATGACATGTACTGAAAATGTTTAACCATTTATATAAGATCCGTGCAAAATGTCACCAGACAATGCCTTAACAGCTGAGGACATATTTTATATAGACTTACTGGGAAAGTATCCCTGTCGACGTTAGGTAAGTTTTCACACAACAGATTAGAAGGAAAGCAGAACAAAAGTATAAAGGACTGCAAAAATAGGCATGAGTGAAACTGATCACAAAAAGGTAGAGGATTGAGCTCTTTACAAGTGTCATCAAGTATTGCTAATCAGTAAGTCCGCTTCCGGTTGCCTCCTAATTTGCCAAACAATCACTTTAAACTCTAGACTGTAAACTGGTACAACATTGCACTCATTTTCGCAACCACACCAATTACCATGACTGGGCACTGTGCCTCTCTGATTTACAAAAGCAGGTACTGGGATGGGGTTGCGCTCTAATGATTGCTGGATCCTCCCTTGGATGATAAAACCTTAGATTGAGGTAAGTGAAACTGAGGTGTTTATGAGTTGGTACGAAAAAAGTAAAGCTACACACCATGGGAAGACATCCCTTTCCAAACCCTACCCTTAGGTCTTACACTCCGGTGATAAAGGAACATGGGGCCATTACTTCTCCCTTAGAAGTAGGTTCCTGGGCAAACACCTGTGCATGAAAGTTTTATACAATTGCTGTTGGTATCTAATGCTGTTCTTTTGCTATTTATGCCCTTCTTTGTTTTCTTTTGTATTAAGAAGAGTGTAAATCATTTCCACTCTGTGGGGAAGGTGCACCACACTGCGGCTTAAAAGAATAGTCCAGACCCAAATTTATGTTTGATATATTAAGGAGGAACATATTCTAAGCATTTTGTTAAATTTGTATTCATTTCCCATGATCGGTTCGCGAGATATTATCAATTGAAGTTGACACATTTTCTACCAAAAGTTAACTTGAAGCGAGCAGATGTGATGTCATGGCTTCACACTGAAGGGCAATGTTTTGTTTTTTTCTTTAAAATTTACTAAAAATTTTATACAAGAAAACTCTAAAATATTCATTCTATAAATGCACACCGAGCAGTAAAAATTTTAAAACTTTATGCCTTAAGGGCAAGATAACAACCCTAATCAATCCAAGGTCAAAACAATAAGATGAAAAATAAAGAAATGCAAAACATTGGTCCCCAATGTGAAGCCATGACATCACATCTGTTTGCTACAGGTTCACTTCTGGTAGAAATGTGATAACTTCGGTTGCTTATTTTTTGAGAACCAAAAATGGGAATTGAATGGAAATTTTACCGAAATTCTTAGAATCAGTTTCTTTACATTATATCAAAATTAAAGTAGGGTTTGGACTATTCTTTGGAATAGTTCCCCTAGATCTTCCGCTCTCCCCGCACCCCAAACAAAATATGGTACATAAACATACAAAATACAGAAAACCGCACATTCATATATAAAACACTTGATGAATTACATTGAATTTTGGAATACCAGAATGTTTTCAAAGAACTGTATCATTTTCCCTCGTGATAAGAACGCACCATTTCCTCAGTAATAACTCCATGTAGATCAGTTTGAGTAATATTGTTACTCGGACCCATTTATGTCAACCCATTCAACCCCCACCCCATTCACAACCCCTTGAACCACTAAGTTCAACGTCCATTGCCCCGACTTGAATGGACTAATCCGTCTCCCTAAACTTATCTCAAACATCAAATCTTACAAACATGCTCCTATCTCTCTTTTTCGTTATGTTTCTGAATTTTAAATCTTCATTAAAGTTAAAACAAGGTGTTCGTTTGTACTCAAATTCAGTAAAAAAATTTTAACATGCTTTCAAATGGCCACTGATTGATTACAAGGGTATACCAACTCAAACTGGCTGAAAATGTTTTTCTCTTCAAGCTATTTTAGAAACAGTTAAGTCACGACTTTTGGTCAGTTTATTAGACATCAAACTGTAAGTGAAGATGGTTTAATATTTTAGTATGATGCGCACAATTTGCGACTACCTCAGAGCTTGTCGCCTGATCTACTAATGAGAGATGCCCTATACCTCACCCTGGATGGCCTTTGAGGCGAGCCCCTAATCCCAACGTGTAACTAGATAAACGTCACTCTCTTATTCCCAACTCTCAGGCCCTAAGTACACTTAATGTGTAAAATTGGCTTAAATACGCCTCCTAACATTCAAAAGTGTGTCCTGGATAGGTCATTGAACCGAAGATCTAATTTCATCGCTTCCAATTAAGTGATAGCTCATGTTTTGCTTTGTGGCTTCGCTTCCATGAACAACCCTTTTTAGTTACCAGGTTACAGTATATACGCGGTGGCAAACTTGCTACCGAGGAAGCCATGTGTATATTCACAGTTTTGCACACAAACATGCCATTTAGGCAAACAATGTGCTACTTTACATACTCAACCGATAGTGAACAGATTATCTTTGTCTTCACTCTCCAATAACCCCATTCTAATGCAGACCCACGAAATACTACCTTTATTTAGGGGTGACTGCTGAAAAATGGGGTTCAACATCTACAATACTGCAGGTCGTTGTTGCAAGTTAAAATGGCAATGGTGGAAGAGAAATTCCAAAAAATGACTCAACACCTCAGCATTCAACTAAGCAGGTACTGATTGTTCTTGGTAAAACAGAAAGGGGCATTCTGAGTAGGACTAACAAGTTGGAAGTATAAAAGTTATTGATATGCTTCAGTTTATTTGAAGTTGTATTGTTTGAAAAAATTTTAAGAGTTATCTGTCATTTGTGAAGTGAAGATGAATCTAGATGAAAGTGCAATTGAGTACATTTTAATTTTACATCACGTGAAGTCTATGTATACTTTGTAACGCTATACAAACAGTTAGCATGACAACTCAGTTATGCTGCATCCAGTTGGAATGAACAGTCTAAGTAGTTAAGATAGTGCTAAAAAGTGGTATACTACAGAAATATTTTCTGCTTCAAAAAATGTACCATTTTGTTTTGATCTCGGACTGAGGGAAAACACCGTGCCACTGAAAGTATGAAATTACAACTATTACTTTATTTCCTTACACTCTTTGGACGAAATGCAGTTTCTGTGGTTTCTGGAATACTTGGACTTTGAGAGGTCTAATGTAGAAATATTACCCCATGATTGTATATAATTTTCAACGATAGGGAAAACGGGGATTAAGATGGTAATTAAAGAAAATAGGGAGGTCACAACAAATTAGAGAAAGTAGGAAAACCATGGGTGCCAGAAAGTCTGCTAAGGAAAGTAGCATACTTGGTACTTATTTTAAGGTTCTAAAATATTCTCTGAAGATGGACTTTGCAAACATGGTCTCATTTTTGGGACTGTGGCTTACTGAAAGACTGTTGGGGTCTTTGAAGATTCTTTCGTCTAAACGATCCACCCAAGACATAGCTGATCCTTCCGGTGATAGAAAATTGGGGCATTGGGTTGTTAATAAATGTTATATAATGTAAGTGGTATTTTTCAGTTATCTTTAACTTTGTTCTGTAGGATACTTGCAGTTTGGAATGGACTCCTGTTCAAACAGGCCTTTTTGGTGTCGCAATTCAAATTGAAGACTTTGTCGATGTCTTTTCAACAGCTCCATTAAGTAGCATTCCATTACAGTTTCTCTTCGAAGTGTTCCAGGGTGATGGGAGTTGTGCAGAGGCACCTGCTTTTGATCCTATTGTCCTAGCAGGGGAATCTTGCATTGCTGTGCCTTCTGGTCAGACGTTTGCCACTCGAATCGAGGCAATAGTATCAGATCCGTCAAGAAGGTATTGTATCATATCAATTACATAACAAGATAATTTTATTCTTCCCTAATTGTAACTCATATTAAGTTTGTTATAACTATAGACGATACATACCATCTGGATGCTTACATTGAAACGTGTAAGTAAAGAATGAGGCCTAGCTGAAATTTCCAGTTGGGTCCAGTTGAACTGGACTGAACTGAACCAGTTTAACTGTCCAGTTGAGCAAGAATGTTCTGGAAATTGGGCATGTCCAGTTGAAAAGTCCAGTTGACCTGGGTTCAGTTCCAGTTCAACTGGACCTTACTGGACTTACTCAACTGGACCATTTCAACTGGACTATTCTGGAACTTGGGCATCTAAAGTTGAGAAATCAACAGGTATCAAAGAAAGTCCCTATTAATGAGCACCCTTGAAAATTAATACCACACATGTGTGGCTTAAATAAGGGTAATTCAGATGTAATGGTGTACTTCCAAAATGCGTTTGAAGCAAGTCCAAAACATCTAGAAGTTTACATGAGTACGTAATGAAGTAATGTGTCAAGACATGTATATACTAATGTTGAGATTTAATTATAGTTTACAATTATGATAGAAACGATTCAATAAAGGGCTAATCCGGTTATAAAGAGGTTAAGTGTGTAAATTGCACATTTTGGGAGCAGATTTTAAAAAAAGAAACCGTCACAAAACATCATACAAAAGGTCTAGTCTGATAAAATGCATTTTAGCTCGATTATGCAAATTAGGTAAAACCAGGTAAATACACCTGGATGTGTTCAACTGGATGGGTTCAACTGGACTTAACGGGGCAAGTTATACTGGATTTTACTGGACCAGTTCAAGTGGATATCCTGGACCAGTTCAATTAGACTTTACTGGACCAGTTCAGATGGAGTTGGTCCAATTTATTGGACTTCACTGATCGACTGATTCATTTGAGCCTCATTGTACTAAGTCAACTTGACCTCCCTGGACCCATTCAACTGGACTTTCCTGGACCATGCAGATGAATTGGATTTATTGTGATCATTTTAGCAGGACTTTTCTGGACCAGCTCAATTGGGACTTTAATGTAATTAGTTTAATTGCACTTTACTGGACCACTTCAATTGGGATTGTGATTGGGTCAACTGGACTTTTCTGGACCAGTTCAAAAGGACTTTATCGTAAACAGTTCAACTGAACTTTACTGGACCATTTCAATTGGAATTTGTTGTGGTTAATTTAACTGGACCTTACTGGACCATTTCAATAGGACTTAATTGTGACTAGTTCAACTCATCTGTAATGGACCAGCACTACTGGACCAGCTCAATTGGAATTTATTGTGATTGGTAGACATGGACTTTCGTGGATCAGTTCAACTGGACTTTCTTGTGATTAGTTCAACTGGACTTTTACTGGAAAAGTTCAATTGGACTTCAATGTGACCAGTTCAACTGGACTTTGTTTGGTCAGTTCAACTGGACTTTATTGTTATTAGTTCAGCTGGACTTTATTGTTATTAGTTCAACTGGACTTTTTTGTTATTAGTTCAACTGGACTTTACTGCACCAGTTCAATTAGACTTCACATTTCAACTGGACTTTACTGGACCAGGTCAATATAGGATTGTATTGTTATCAGTTCAACTGGACTCTACCAAACCACAGTCCAATTGGACTTTACTTTGATCACTTCAATTGGAAGTTACAGGACCAGTTCAACAGAATTTAAGTGTGATCAGCTTAACTGGACCAGTTCAATAGAATTTTTTTGTGATCAGCCCAACTGGACTCTACTAGACCAGTTCAATTGCACTTTATTTTGATCAGTACAACTGGAGTTTACAGAACAAGTTTAATAGAACATTACTGTGATCAGTTTAACTGGACTTTACGGTGCGATATTGATCGTGAAAAGTTGAACTAGATTTTACAGGATCAGTTCAGAAAGGACTTTAATAGTAACAGAACTAAATCTCCACTAGTGGTAACTGCCTAGTTCAAATTAAAGCAATTTGAAGCTGAAAATTTAGAGAACTTCCATCAGGCAGCAAATTTAGTTTCTTAAGAAAAATTCCACTGCAATGGTTCTCGCTTTCTTTAGCGATAGTCCATTTGAACTGTTACTACAGGAACAAGCCCAGTTGAGTCCAGTTCAGTTTCATCTCTTCATGTAATCGTGATACATGAAAAAGTCCTATTAAAATCAACTGGTTCCAGTTCAGTCCAGTTAAAGT
>WURT03584730.1:0-20692 GCA_009936505.3 Holothuria glaberrima
CTTTTACAGACACAATCTATATGCTATTACTTCAAAGTCGACGAATTTACGGACACGCATCTGTTAACACGCACGGATGGCAGGCCATTGAAATAACGTTGATTATATCTTGAGGACGTTGGGGGGGGGGGAAATAGATGCTTATGTATTTTATTATTTTTTTCGCCTTAAGGTAGGAAGATATAAGGACTTTCGCCTTAAGGGGGGAATAAGCGTTATATCTATATATATATATATATATATATGCTGCTAATTTGGGATTAAGGGGAAATGTTGTATGGGAAAGCCCGCCTAAAAGGGGAAATCGTCTAAAAGGGGAAAAATCAGGTCGACTCTTCAAAACTACACGCTTTTATATAGGAATACATAAACGGATGGTACTGCCCTTTTCACTACATAATGTATGTGCAATTACTTCAATACTGGTCAATTTACGTACACGTATCTGTTAACATGTACAAATGGTGGGCCATTGAAGTAACGTTGGTGTATATCTGTTTTTCAAATGCTACCAAATGGTGAAGTATAATGGTATGTATTTTATTGTTTTTCTTAACCTTTACGAAGGGGCGTGTCACGCCCGGAAAAAATGTATATATATATATATATATATATACATATGGAACAGTTTTAAACAAAAATGTAACATAAGGGTTCGCCTAGAGTATTAAGTGTTGGGATTAATGTTTTCAGCGGATTAGTCGAAAGATAATGTTATCGCAGTGATTGATATTAATGAAGCAATAAGATAAATCAAATACAACTTATAAATGATAAATAACATTCCCGCTTCCTCATTCTTTCGTTTATAGTTAAACCGAAGTTACGTATTCCAGCTGTCGAAGGATGTGAAAATGTAAGCGGAATCTGCTTCAGAAAAATAGATAGGCATAATTTAAGTTGCTCCGTTGAACTTTTACGACCAAATGTTCGCTTGCGATGGACTGCCAAAACTATGCTTGGTGACAAAAACATTTCATTTCATCAACAAAGTGATTCTGACGGACAACTGTTTACATCAAGAGTATTCACTACAGATGTTTTCAGGTACACATCACGACTGGCCCTCGCAGCTTGTACAGCTCGAGCACCCCCAGGAATGCTTGAAAGAAATGAGTATTACATTTTGCTGCAAAACAGCAATCCGAGCCCTTTTAATGCAGAACCAATAGTAAGGTATGTCAAACGATATTCAAGAATGGAATTGCCTTGTGCAGAAGACTCAGTTGGATTTTTAGCATGGTGGAAAGTCGATCTACCTTCACGACGATTCAAGCATCCCCTTCTTTATGCTGTATTGATGGGAAATTTTCGAAATGAAGTACTTGAAAAGGGTTATGAAATTGGTGGAGACGGATCGTTGATAGTACCTCAAGTCAACGTAGCATACAATGGAACGTACAGTTGTATCTTCGGCAACGGTGAGAGTGATGGTACCAGAGTGTATGAGATAATTGTATATGGTAAGCGTGACGTGCAATGAATGAGGATCATAGCAAACTACTTCCTCTATATTGCCACTTTAAGCCACAAATCTACTAAGTCAATTATCAGCAGTGGGTCCGCCTTGATTTCAAAAGATGAGGGGGGGGGGGTAAAACCTTCAGGTGCAAATGTTGAACTTGTCCATTGCTCCTGTACACTTGAATAACTTTGTACTGCAGCAGGCGAGGAAGTAGGGAGGGAGATCAAAGGCTATGACAGGGGATGACAGGTGCCCCAATAACCAATTGGCGGCACCACTGATTATCAGTGTGAATTGTAGTTGCGGTCGCCCTGTTTAATTTGTACGAAACAGATCCGTACGAAATTTAGCATGTTTTTTGCATATTTATGTTGATTTTATTTTTTGTACTAGCTTTTATTATTACAAAAGCCAACCACAACTATGATGGTTTCCATGTTAAGTGTTTTTTTTTTCATTTTATAACAAATAATAACGTTCCGGTAATTTCTGCTTTCAGTCATCCCAGCACCTAACTATCCAGTAATTGAAGGATGTAATCATGACAAGTACTGCGTCTTAGATGTGAAAGAAGAAGGGAACCTGACTTGCAGCGTGTATGGAATTCGTCCCAAGGTTCAGCTTCATTGGATGGCATTCAAAGAACAAGAACCCATTTTCTTCAAACCTCAACACATTTCAGTTGTAGAGAGGAGAGATACGTTTGATATTTCTCTTACATCTGCATATCATTCCAATTATAGAGCAGGTGACAGAGTAACGGTAGTTTGCAAGGTCATCGACCCCGATGTGGTACTTTTTGACATGGCGACAACCATTGATTTGATTTTCTCGGAAGGTATAAATATAATATCAACCCACAATCAAATCAATCATATCGAAATTATGCATAACCTGTGTCATGTGCTATAGTGCCTATCGCTGGTAATTGCAGAGAGAACCGATCTAAAAAGCGAGGTAGAACCTGAAAGATCTATTTTGGTCAATGCAGTAAATGTGGCACTTGTGTAATGTGAACAAAAACTAATCAGACGAAACAATCACCAAATTTCATGGATAAAATAACACGTTACTTGAGACTTTAGAGTGGAAACAAGATTCGTTTCACTTTTAATTTTTGGTTAAAATGGTTAAATTATGTGTCTCGGTGTTTTCCTATACCAAACAGAGCTACACCAAGTAACAACAATTGATGTTACCGATAGAAATAGTCTTCCACGGCAAGCTAAAATGGCAGTTACCATCATTGTACCTGTAGGCTTGATTACTGCCGTGGTAATAGCTGCTGCTGTGATCTATAAAGGTATGGGACCGAAATATAATGTTTTATAATTATAATATTTCATAAAAGTATTGCACTGTTCCGTTGGCCAACATTTCTTGGTTTTTTTTAAGACGAAGAGTAAATGCTACTGCTCTAAGAACGAAAGGAAGGAAAATGATCTTAGTGGTTTCCTATTACAATACTGTTATAGTACAGCTTCTAAGCACACGAAAATAGGCCGATTGTTCACTTTTTGATAAAAAATGTCAACACTGGTACACATGTACTTTGACACATGCTGAACAAAATGAGAGGTGGACCCCAACGAAATTTGCCTTTGAGTGGGCGTGGCACTATATTTTCAAAATGGCCGCCATGAAATGTCCAAACTTATTTCCTTGGGTATGTATTCACATGTGAGGAACAATTTTGAGTGTTACAATAATCTGTTCTAGTTTGGGGGACATAACACGATCAATAAGAACACTTCGTGTTACTGGATTTTTACCTTCCAAAAATTTTCAAAATGGCTGCCATGAAATATAAATATCTGGGCATAATTTCACTTCTAAGTAAAATTTTTGTGATTTTAGTTCTTCGCCATGGCTTTAGGACATTACAGGATCAAAACGAGCAGCATTTCATAATACTGGAAGTTTACCTCATTTGCATATTTTCAAAATGGCCACCATGAAATGTCAATATATAATTATCTGGGCATAATTTCACCTCTAAGTAACAGTTTTGTGATTTCACTACTCTAGCATGGTTAGTTGGGGAGATTACAGGATAGAAAAGAGCAAAATTTTATGTTACTTGGTGATTACCTCATTTGCGTATTTTCCAAATGGCTGCAATGAAATGTCCAAACATAATTATCTAGGCATAACCTCAGTTCTAAGAAAAATTTTTGTATGATTTATCTGATCTGCAATATTTCGGGGGATATTACAGGATCAATAAGAACGACATTTGATGTTACTGGATGTTTATCTCATTTGCTTATTTCCAAAATGGCCACCATAAAGTGCCTCAATTTGTTTCGTGGGTATATTTTCACTTCTAAGTTTCATTTTTAGAGATTTATTGCCCCCCCCCCCTTTGTTTAAATACCTAATGTGATTTTATGTCTAACACATCTGGCTTTTTTTTCAAAATGGCCGTCTTAAAATGTTTTAAATCATTTTGGGGGCATACTTCACTCTTAGACAATAATTGTGAACGACTAAATGTTGCTGGGTTCGAGGGAAGGTGATATCACCATACAACACTCTGTCATAAGATGCTTACCTCATTTGCAGTTTTGTTTTTTAAATTGTGGTCATGAAATGTCAACAAATATTCCATTAGGCCTATCTTTAGTTCTCATTTACATTTTGAATGGTTCTAGATGCTTGCCGGATTTTGTTTTTTTAGGAATGGAGGATCCACTAGGATCAAACTCAATTTAATGGAATGATTGACTGGAAGGAAATGATTAACCTAACTTACTTCAGAAGCTCACTTACTTTTGAGTATGTTTTGTGCAATTAAGTACCTAAATGTTAGTTTTAACAAGCTCTCCTCGCCGTGGTACACTAAACATGAAATTCTCAGCCTTTACTCTGAACATAATCTAACAATTGACCGTTTGGCGTTTGGTCCATTATATGGTCCACACTGAGTCATTTGTTTTGGCTAGCTGGCTGACTTCTGAGGAAAGTCAAAGTGTAGAGACAATTTTATGAATTTTAGTTCTATGGGTTTTTAAAATTTCCTGCTTTGTTGATGTAATGTTAATGTTTTTAAGTAAGGGCTCTTCTGTCAGTTTTGGCCTGTCAGGTTATTGAGCCTTCAATAGCACAAATGACATTGCAACATGCGCTAGGTGGCTGGTGTGTGGTTAGTGGATTTGTAAAGTGTTCTGGTGTTAGCAGACATCACATCGTTAAGTAACTGATGCCGGTATAAGTATCCTATACAGAGAGATGTGTACCAGCATGCAGTTTCGTAATATGTATCGTGCTGATACTGTCTGCATATGATGAATTATGCAACATACATTAGAGGCTCATAGCAGTTCCTATACTGGAATTTGACAATATTTCCAAAGCACCTGGACACGCAGTTTGTGAGATGTATGAGGTCAGTCACCTTCCAGCTGTAGTAGAGAACCTCGGACAGATGGCCCCCATTCTCAGCCATGGGTTGTATACACACTACTTAATGTGCAAACTATTCCAATTCAAAAATATAATCCACCAGAATGCAGCTCGTTTGGACTGTATTGTATACTGATCAATATTTATTTCAAGAATAGCTTTGATCGAGACACTAGAGAAAGTAGATGAAAGGAGCAACGTTAACGAGTCAAGGGGATAATGCCGCTTTTTCTCACGGTTGAATCGAAAAAAAAAAATAAATAAGAACTAAACAACTCTCTTGCTGATCATATTACATGGGAAACCCTGCCTGTTGGGAAAGAATAAGTGGCAACCTTTGGCACCGCTCTGAAATGAAGTGTGTCAACACAACCAAACAAGAATTATTCTCACACTAAGAGGCTGATACCAGAACAACAACACTGACTGGAATGCCCAAAGATAAAAAAAAAAGCCATTGCCATTTGTACGGATATGTGTAAGGATATGTCAAAGTACATGTGGGCGAAATTTTGCGCTTTTATCAAAAAGTAAACAATCCATGTGCTTAGAAGCTGTACTATTAGATGATGTAGCAGAATATACAATTTATAAGAAAAATAGTATTTTTCAGTTTAGATGCAGAATCATGGTAGTGATTTATAAGAGGTTACTTAGATAAGTTTACTACCTCACTAGGGTTTTGCGGCTTCAAGGTTAAAGATACTCAAAACATTACTCGGTTGAACTGAAGATATTTTGAAAAAATTGAAGTAGTAGTGCGAGGCCATGATTGCAAAATATTATTTTGCAAAGAGTTTGATAGGTATTGTTACAGCGTTCTTGTTATTTTGCTTATTTTAGTCTTTAGACGGAAAATGCGGCAATCGACATCGAAAACCACCAAGGAAGAGGTGCTCACTTCACAAGATTCTTCTAAAAGTCAAATCGGGAAAGACACCGTTTACTGTAATATCTCTAACGTAGTAATAAAGTAACATGAGAATATATGTACACCCTACCTCAACGTATGTTGTAAACGTATATATTTCAACATTATCAATAAAAATTTTCATTCTCTTCCAATTTTATATTTTGCCAAGTAACTGAGATTGATAACCTTAAAGCCTCATTCCTTGCTTGTAGACTTGCACCGATGGCAAAAAAAAAAAAAAAACAAAACAAAAGAAAGAAAACATAGGAGATGACTCAGTAGATTTTAAACTCCCTTCGTGGGTTAATGGCACAGCAAAAGGAACGTGTAGAGTTGTATTAAGACAGCATGTGAAACAACTTTCACACTTTCTGTAACTTTCTTGTTCTTTTTTATTTTACCTCAATTTCAAAAATAACGTAGCACAATTAAGTTTTTCTGAAAAATTTTAGAACTCATTTTCCGAATACACTTTAGAGTAGATCAACCATTACCTCTACCTTAACACTGGGATTTATCTATACTTTATTATCAGACACATAAGATGCTATCCTCACAGCTTCCAAGAAATAAAGATGATGAAGGTAATTAGATATACCAATATTGCTTTGTGTGCATTAAGAGTGACGCCTTTTAATTTAACATCTAGTAATGATAGAAAATTGAAAAAGTCTGAATAAAGTGCCATTATAAGGCTGCTTTCAGATACAAAAAGTACATCATGTGCAAAGTTATTTTCTAACACGGATACAAAAAGGATATGTTTGAAGATTTGACTGTGAAGCTAAAGAGTCGCGGTTATATTGATCAACACATAGTACTCAAATACCTGAATATTTAAATTTAAATAAACGTCACAGTGCATATTTCCTGTTTTCCAAAAGAGTTAGCAAAGCATCTGAAGATATATCTCCAAGAAAGAAACGAACATCTTTACGAGGCTTTGGTCGAAAGTAAAAATAATTTGCATAAGGAAGCACAGGACATTCTTCGTAAAGTATGCTCCATGGGTGTGGAAATAAGCGGTGATGAAAAGCTTCAGGAATCTGCTATTAATCTGCTCAGAACTGCAACAAAGGAGGGGGTTTGTAATAGCTAAGCTTTTATTAATATTAAAGTACTTGAAAGTGACTGAATGTTAGAAATATTAGAAACAATAGAAACAGAATCCTTACATCAGTATATCGAATGCTGTTTGAACAACAGACACTCATGTGTTGCTTCTTTATTCTTTGTCAGCTCCCGCAAACGGTTAAAAGATTAAACACTTAAAATTTTAGATGTGAAGTGTTACACATGCTGTTTGGCCAAGAGTAGGTATTTAATCATCGTAATGCTCTTTGCAACGTAATATAAAGGTTAACTTTGTCAAATCTTTCTCATACTAATTAGTCGTAATTAGCAGGCACGATTTAGACGGCGAACACTGAATCAAAAGTGGAAATATTTCTGCTGTTAATTTTTACAACTCATAATTAACAAATGCAACGTAGAAAGGGCATATTCGTTTTCTTTGACCTCGAAAAATTATGTTTTGTTTGTTATTTGAACAACATCCTACGTAAGAATACCGTCAATATGTTTTTTTTTTTCGCAGGTTTACATCAAAAGTGTTATATTTCGTGAAAGTTTTGGTTCTGTAGACCTAAAAGCGTCAATGATAATAACAAAATCAAACCAAAGATTAACTAGCAAAACCAATTTCGTACAATTAAATATCAATTTTGGAAACAAAAGTTTAAGAACAGAAGATTCACCAGAAGTAACAAGGCTCTTCAAGTTCGCATCAAAATGCCCGCGGCTAAGAACTATGAAGTACGTATATCCCTCATTTGCATGATGTAAGCAATACCATTGGCAGACGAACAGGCTAGCCGTACTAGCACATCCCTCCATGAAAATAACCCCTTACAAAGTTTAACACACTAGCTATATTAAAGGGAGCCCAAATGAAACGCTACGGTTCATCTCCTGTGTTCTGCTACAAAATAATATGTTACATGTTTAACGTGTATTTTAAAATTCTGAATGTACAAGTGTAGGTGTTAACCACACAACTCAAATTGGTATTCGTGTCTCTTAAACTTGGCATGACGTTGAAGGCTTTTTTCACAACTTTATGTAAAAGTTTGAAACAACTTGACGATTTATTCTTCACATTTATTGAACCGATGGCTGAACGCATTGCAAACGCGACATCCACCGTAATAGAGGTCAACAGGTATAGTGCGCAGTATACTTTTTAAAAGAATGTAGCTCTCTTTCACCTAAGGTCAGTTTAAGAATACGCAATGAAGATCAAAAGTGGATAGGCTAGTAAAAATATATTTCCACCCTCGCTTACAAGAAATGTGACGTTAAAATGCCGATTTTTGGCATTTTATATCTTTTTAGATGAACTGAGCCTGTTTCTACCGTTACATTCACTTGAAAAGCATTTTTTTCAATATCAGCTCTCATCTAATGTGAAAGTCAGAACTCCTCAAATGGTGCCCTAACGTAATGGTCATTCAAGCGTCAAGTTATTCAAAAGGTATAACGTTACAAGTATCCACGAAAACATGCAAGTTGCAAGACTGTGTAGATGATTTCCTGCTATGATTTTTACAATTTGATTTTTGCCAGGTTTACAAATTGCGTTCTACCTTTACAATTTAACGACGTTTTAGTATTTAAAGATCTCCAAAAGAATAACGTTGAAGGTAGGTTGGATTTTGGAAAAAGAAAAATTAGTGGTGTAATGCAGCAAGTAGCGTTAATCGGTTTTCCTTCATTCGTTCTTTTTTTTTTCATTTTTTAAACTACAATAGAAACGTGTCCTCACACTTTGAAACAAATGTGAGGAACACAATATGAATAATTTAACAATTTAGCACTAACCACGTGAAAGTTGCTCAAAGCAGAATGTATTGATAGCTGCAATCACGTATATGTTCCCGAGTTTTAAAAGAGTAAAGCAAGAACAGACCTCTTGTGAGCACTGATTGCTGACACCCTCAATAACATGCTGAAGGCTGACATACCGATTATTCGAACTATCAGAGACACTGTACCGCATGCAGTTCCGTAATGAATCTTTACTTTTTATCCTAGTTCATTGGGAAAATAATATATTGATTCCGATGTATAGACTGAATCTCTCTAACGGTCGATGGGAGGTAAGTTCAAACAGCAGAAACATAGTAAAGTAAAGCCTCTTGCTTTAAATGTTTTTAAAGACCAAAGATTGCATTAAAAGTATTTTAATTTCACCCATGCGAAAATGTCGTACCGTTATGTAGAAGAAAACCCAAATTTGTAATTAAAGTATTAAATACATTTTTGCTTGGCTTGTTATATGGAGACATAGAGAGTAAAGACAAACTTATTAAAATTACTGAAAGGACGAAACTATGGTTTTTCTGCTTTAACGATATTTGCATAATATTAAAAAATACCGGTACTGTGAAACAAGCCTTCTCTTTACAACAATCACTATCTAAAAACTGTGTTGTTTTAATTCTATTTACACGCTTTAAGTTTGAACACAACACTGTTTACACATAGAGACTGTTGCTTGTTCAATGTAAAAATCAAAAGGAAGTTGATATGAACTTTTTTCATGATAAATATAAAAGCTCCCATCTTGTACAAACACAGAATGATGCTGATGGAAGTCCTCTCAACGAGAACGATTACAGTCACATGGTAAGTGAAATAAATGGCAGACAGAGTTCACGTTCTTTCACAATTTCAATGACGAATAGAAGGTTGGAATTTAAAATCCTTTTAAGGCGATCTAAGGTTATAAATAGCAAGTTGACATGGTCATTTGTTACAAGTTAGTTCGTTGTGGAGTTTGCATATCGTGACTTTATTGTAAGAACCAAATGCAAAATGCATGCTGTATACGTGAATGGAGTTTTATTAAACATTTTCTAAAATATGAAGTTAGTGACAGATTTAAATCACGAACTTTAAATCTTTCATTAGAATTAATGATCACGATGGAAAAAATGACATGAGTTTTGAGGATAGTGCCGTTTTTTAAACCCACATATACTGCATGAAGCACAATCGCCCAGATTTATTTCACATTGCTCCTAACAAAATATAATCTTAGCTATTTATCTTTCAACTAGACGGCTTTCATCTCCGAAGAAACATATATACCTGGATATTTACAGATTATAAAGGTTAGAATGAATAACAGTGTGTTAAATAAAACCGTCGTTAAAAATAATGGTAATGAAAAATTATGGATGGTTGGTGAGTCGACGATAACCTTTCCGTAAGTATGCAAATACAAGGTTGATATTGGACTTTTTGGACAACAGAAAGTGATTATATGGCACAGTGAATATTTACGTTGTCTGGATTGGTGTGTTTCAGGTCTTGTGACGCAGGCGTAGAAAAACTACTTATATTTACAATGACTTGTAACTTTTAGTAAATCTGTGGTCAACAAAAGCTTTGACAAATTGATGAAATTCCATGAAACTGTCTATCACACGATGAATTGTTTGCGGTAAAACAGTTTTTATCAGTGATATCTTACCTCATTACATCTGTGAATTCAATGAGGACTTAAACATAACACCTAATAAGGAGTATTTTTCACATCGGACTGTAACCAAAGAACTGTAACAACAATTCTGAACAACGGAGAAGAAAATGCTTAGTTGAGCTTGTGCTTATTGTTCCTTACGCTTTATGAACAGAACGATCATCTAATTACCATATGAGATTGGTTTGGAAAAGTCAAGCAATGGGCTGGAAATAAGATATACTCCACTTAGACAATATAAAAAGTGGGGTGTGAGTATAATCATCTTTTTAACGGCTTCAATTCATCATGCGTCAGTTTTAATTCTGAGCAGAACCCTCAAGATGCTTACCTTTGAACATGGTATAATGTAAGAAACGATTTGATAATGTTTATTCGAATGTAGGATACCTAGTATCCCTGACAAGATTATTTTCTGAAAAGTGTTCTTTTTTAGGAGCTAAATTGTATTGCTGTTAATAACATTAATTTGATGATCGATTATTGTTTTCAAGACGAGGGTTGATATAGCGATACAAAGTCAAAGCAGAGGCATACGTCTGTTTCACGTATTGCATAAAACTGCATCCTTATAAAAACATATAGAACTCCATTCAAAAAACTATACAAATAGGCATATACTGCAATTGAGTTAGCCAATGCATACCGTGATTTGGAAAGTGAATATTAAATCGCATCGACTTAATGGCACTTCTGGGGACTTTGTTCCTTACTTAATTGGAAATAAGTATCTACCAGTCTATAACATTGTAGTAGAAAATAAGACGTTACTTTGAATAAAAATATTCCAGATTCTCAGTTACTTTCTCACAACATCTTGTTTTTCTATACACACCCTTCCTTTGATGGGAATATTGTGCATATACACCGTTCGTTCAAGTGTTTCTCTGCACTGCTTTTAAACAGGGATGAAAATATTATTATTAACGTCCCTATGCTCACCAGATTACATTATGTCTCTAAACATCTGGACGTTGAACGATTTCTAAGATAAAGTTACAGCAAATGTAAACTACCATTTGTTTTGAAAAGGTTACATCAGTTAGTTTGGAGTTATATACTTCAAAGCTTTAAGCTTTTTTGAAAAATGGAACGATGCTACTTATGTTTCTAAAAAAAAAAAAAAAACTATGTTTAACATTTTCCTCCCCAGGGTTCAAGAAACTACTCTCCTCGACAAATGGTACTAGCACAAAGAATCTTTCGAACAATGGAGAGTTTCTTCAAATTGCATGGTGCAGAAACTATCGACACTCCATTATTTGAATTGAAGGAAACATTTCTTCAAAATTTCGAGCCTAAATACTCAAGATTAATGTATTACCTTAATGATCAGGGAAATGAATCAGTGTCACTGAGGTTTGACCTAACTGTATCCTTTAAAGGAAGGTATAGGGTCTTCGGAGAGCCAATTGGCTTTTAAACCCTCAAACATTAAACTTTAAAATCATAGATACTTGCGCTTTCTATGTCATGACAGAGCTTCTTTTCGTCTTTAGTTTATTTGGTTGAACATGAAATAGTGAAGACAAGAACAGTTCTTAAATTTTATATTTTACCTATCGTTTTCTTTGCCGTTTTTGAATGACTCAAATATTATGAAGAGCGATGATCTTGCTAGCATAAGTATAGTACAAAAGTTTTACATTGCTGTTTCCTTACCTCTGCGTCATTCAGATTCCTTTCGTACGTTACATTGAAATAAACAAAGTGACTAATATGAAACGTTACCATATAGCAAAAGTTTACAGACGGGAGAGTTCAGTAATGAAGGGTCGGAGATGTGGTGAATTCTACCAGTGTGTAAGCATCGGTTTTGTCTTCCCAACATCTAGAATTCACAGAGTCGATTTATATTTCTGCAAATAACCATTTATGAAAACGTTTACCTTTTACTACCCCGATGTATTTTGATGTTGGTTAGACGACTTTGGCCATTGGTAGAATGAAGAGGGCCTTACCTATGTCGTAGTACACTTATTTTACACCCGTTAGTCAAAGGAACAACAAACAGTACGTGCACAGGAATACGTCTATGAACATCCATTTCACACTGTTCCGTTTAGGGGACATTTTGTCTGGTATATTATGACATTTGATATAACATTTTTATAGGCATAGATAAGGAAACAAAGAAAGATTCGATTCTGCGGTTGGGGGTTGCTTTAATAATTTGGAAGCACCTTGCAAACATGAAAATATTTCACAAAGCAGTAAAAAGTATGAGTGGAGTGAATGACAATATATAACTTGCCTAGCATGAAAAAGCTTTAGTTGTAAATATATAAAGCTTGCACCTTTTATAGTCAATTTCTGCTCTGCTACATTTTAGGATTTATCGAAAAAGACTTTTTGCAATAATATGTATACCCTCAAAAAGTGCACTGCATATTATTGCAAAGTTAGACTGAAACCCAACAAAACAAATACACCTTTCGAGTGTACGATAACTTTTAAGCCATGATTCTGAAAATCCTTATGCATTGTTGAAGTAATATCTTAAGGTATTAATATAATTCACAAAACATTTTGAAATTTTCTTGAAGGACTTTGATATTGCCGGAAAATACGATCGAATGGTGCCAGATGCCGAATGTATCGAGATTATTTGCACAATTCTAAACACATTAAATGTTGGGGATTTTATCGTCAGAGTGAGTGTCAACAAACGTTTTTTTTTTTTCAGATTATCTATCCGTTGATTGTCAGTTTTGCTTTAACAAAGAAAACCATTTGAATTGATACGACTTTTCTGATTCGATGTGTCTAATACTTGGTTCTATTTCAGTAAGGGTTGGATATGTTTTGCTGTTTTTTTTTTTATTTATTTTCACTGCTCATGTTAACAGACATAATTCAAAATCGTTATGTTAAAAGATACATGCAATAGTTACAGGGACGTAAGACAACATACAGGTGCCGTCAACGTGGAGAAACAGCTTTACAGCAAACATCGTTTGCAAATTGCCTTAACTTTTTTCACAGGTTAACCACCATAAAGTGCTACAAGGCTTATCAAAATTACTCGCTGTTCCAAAGGAAAATATTGTTGCAATGAGTGATTTAATCGATAGTGAGCCTCATGTGAGTACTGTTTTACATTCATGGCAGTTCGTAGGTGAATCATCAGCTATTACAATTAACAGTGCAGCATAAATTTAGCATTAAACACTAACCAGTTATGAACTTAAACAAAGGAATACAATTTGAATGAAGACCCAGTTCTGCTTTCGTTGTAAATAAAACGTTTTACATATGTGCGCTAATGAATATCAACAAAAAGACTGATGCACATCACCTAACAAGCAGTAACCACAACAGTTAAATAACATGGAGTAATGAAGGCTTTGTTGGGATGGAGGTGAAATACTTGCAAGAAAATTCTGTAGCCAAATAACCAGAAGACAATTTCCTGCATTATATTTATTAATGACACGCGAGTATGAAAATGTCAAAACAATGAAAGTAGGGTCAAACTTCAACCCCTTTATCCCACAAAGAGAGAAAAGGAAAATAAGTAGCACAGGATACGATATGCTCAACGTACCTGTAAGCTTTAATCGTCCGGACACAGACTTTGGATTTGGTCAAATATTCTGCTAGATTATATCACGAAGAATCGAAACGAATCGATTTTGGTAATGTTCTACTAAGATTGGTAAGATAATGGATAAAATAATGATTTTGTACTCGTTGGATAAGATTTCTTGTTTAAACTTAAAAAGGGCATTTAAAGAAAATGAGCTTGTATCCTAGAACGTTGTTGATTTTATCCTTAGAAACTAGTATCTTTGATTTTCTAGTCTGCATGGGGATTAAGGAAGTATATTGGAAGTACTAAAGGCGCACCTTATGACAGTTTCATGGATCTTTTTAGTACATATAACTAATCTATCTACTGAGAAAAAATGCATGTGGAAGAAAAACGAGTTAATAATGTCTAATAACGCTCACCTAATTAAGTTGAAGAGGTTTATAAACTAATTAGCAATAAGAATGATAATACGAGCTAATAATGTCATAGAACAAATAATACCCATTAATTAAGTTGAACAGTTATATAAATTATTTGGCAGTATGAATATTCTTACCAAGCTAATAGCCCACACTTGAACATCACCTAATTCATGTAAGAACACTGAAGGCTACATGTTCAGTTTCAATTTTGCAGTTTTGTTTACGAACTATGTATGATCAAAGGACCTTAACTGGTTTTTTGTCTACGTTAAGGGAAATATGTTTAATTAATACGTGTTATTACTCAATGCAACCACGCTATACAATCTTTAAATGGAGAATATCCCAACATATGTCGATGAAGTAAGTAGAATTTAAACTTTTTCTAAGCTTGTAACTTGTGTTTAAGTCATGTTTCTTTAATTAAATAAAATCAGCCTAGGTAAGAGTTACAAATTCATATCAAGTTGTAACAGTGCAGATGAAATCAAAATACTTTTTTGAGCCTCCTTATCACAGACGGGGCTATTAAATGTTTGATTGCGGCAAGTTGCTAAATCGTGAGTGTTAGCAAACATGCTTGGCGAGACTGATATCGAACTTACTGTAATCAGAAAATTATAAAGTAGAGTTGGAATGCATGGGATGATTTACACAATATTGATCGGATAAGTAAATTTGCTTTTAATAATGAATCATCCAGTTGAAAAGGTAACTTTATCTCATTTTGAAAAGATTTCTACTGCCAACATTAGAAGAAATTTCAATGACAGACAATTATCTAAAGGAGAGGCCGACCTTGCCACACTACATGAATACCTGAAAATTAAAGGTAATTCTTTCTTTATCGTTTAATTAATAAATTCTCATTATCTTTGTTTGTAAACGTATCAACATATAATATGTTAATTTTTTGAGGTTTATTGATTTAGTTGAACCAAGCAATTTGTTTTAAAGAAACAGAAGGCTGATGGTGTGGTGTACTGATAGTAATTTTAGTTAACTTGCCTTTAACATTAGCATAAATAATGCAATTACAAAATTTTTACAAAATTAATATTCTTTCATTGATATTCGGAAGGTGGGAAGGACCAGATAGAGAAACTCTTACAAGATGAAAACCTGGTTTTAGAGCAGGAGGCAAAAGAAGGTCTGGAGGACTTACAACTGCTTTTTCAGTTTTGTGATGATTTAGGAATTGTGAAACAGGTAAATCAGAAGACTAGTAATGGGAATATGTGAAGTTATGATAAGCATGCTTTAGAACAATGGAGCTTTTGAAAGGGTACACCATATTAACAGGCTTTTCTAAGGCACTGTGCAATGTCGACAAACACCACCTCAGTTTCTTCAAAAAAATTTAAAGCCAATGCCAGATATATTGTCCCAGGCTGAAGAGTAAAAATTTCTCCTTCAGGAAGTAGACGGTCAATGCATCTGTAAAAATACTATAATGTTTTTTATTAATTTTAAAAATAGATACTTAAATTGCACAAAACTTTAGCGATAATACTTTAGCAAAACGGTTGTGCAATAACCCTTTCAAGTTTATTGAACTGATCACTAATCTCTGATAAATATAAGATGGGAACTAGGTAGATGAAAGATGGTCAGTCGCTATGGCAGAGAGTATTTTGATCAGAGATAACTTGTGTTGAGAAACAATTAAATACTTTCCTACCTCATATTTTCTTTTACGAACAGGTACGGTTTGAAATGGATTTAACCCGCTCGTTGGGATACTACACTGGTTTAGTCTTTGAAGCTGTATTAAAAGGTGATACTGGCAAAGATAACATATTAGTTTACTGATTTTAATTTCATTATCTTTTCGAATGCTGATGAAAGATGTCAATATTTTTCCTCGAACTGATCTTTTTCAGTACCAAGGGGGCATATGGACGAACATTACAAGGCTAAAGGGATTCTCGCAAACGGAGGTCGTTTCGACAACTTGGTAACAAAATTAACACGGAGTAAACATTCTGTAAGTCAAAATGTTTTGAGTTAATGGGTATGTTGTTATTTCATGCCAAATAGTGCTTCCGCATCGGCTCCGAAAGTTTTTGTTGCAGAATGTTTTGGTTGAAGAGGGAAAAGTCACCAAAAGAACAAAATTTCAATGTGGGCTATAATTTATTGCTGCTGGAAAATATGTTACAGAGTGTAGGTTCGAGTATACTACCCTCCTTTCACCAAAATTATCTCAATAAATTTCTGCATTTCCCAAAACAAGCTGTTTTCCAAAATATTGTCCCAGTACAGTTGCAAAAGTAGACAGGGCCGAAGACTGGGCGAAACCTCTACAGAGGCAGTCCATGACACTGCCTAAGTGGAGCGCCATGTGGTATACCTGCAGATAGTTAACACCCATGCTGACACTGTTCTAGGAAGCATCGCAAAGAGGGTGAGGGGAGAGGAACATGTAAGGCCTAGTATAGGTTCAAAATTGTACTAACATTGGCAAAGCTTTAAACTACATTTTTACAAATTGTCATTATTTGGTGATATTGTTCATGTTTTGTAGCTACGCGGAAGGCAAGAGATGGTGTCTCAGAGAAGGAGACGACATCGACGTATACTCTTTGAGATATTTTTGTCTATGTGAGGTAGCATGGATGCAGACTGGTGCTATCTTTCTAAAGCTTGATAAAGCGTTGAATTTAAAAACATCTTTAGGAATCCTCATTTAGTGATATTTTTTCATCCCGTTAGGGTTTAATTAAAGTGGATACTGCCCAGGGGAGGGATTTTACCCCACTCTTTGAGAAATTTTTCTTGTTCTATGTTTTCTTCGATCCAAAATGGTGTTATCTTTGGTGAAGCTTTTGACTCATAAAATAAACTAAACTTTTCATTATTTACTGAATTCTCCGGTTGTGGCATGCATGACACCCCTACAAGGCTGGTACCCGATTCAGGCTTGCAAAAATTCGGGGAAAGACACATTTTAGACCTTCAAAGTTGCATCTAAGCATTCTTTACTTTTAAATTTCATGCTTTAGATACAAATTTAGATTTCATCAAGGAAAGTTAAATTTTATTTAAAAGGAACATGCAGTCACTCCAATTTGAACTAATGTTTCCGGGCATCCTTTTCCATAAATGGCGTTTCAGAATCATGTTGCAATATGTTTTTCATTGAATGAGATCAGAAATGTACGTGTAGAATCAGTCTTTGGGTTACCTTGAATATGCAATATTTAAATTTTTACATATTATGAAAGATATTTGAAGTGAAATAGGGTATATTAGTGAGATATAGCTGTTGTTCAAAATAAGTTTGCGGCGACTGATTATGCCCTTTAATTAAAAGTTTCTTTATATAGCTCTTGAATGTTCGTAATGATTAAAAGGTATTCGTTGGTTATTTTATCTTTACTTAGTCTACATGGTAATGAATTTAAGCAGTGTCTCTTGAAAGAGGAAAAATGCTTCATTCGTCAGGCCGGGAAACTCACAGAAAAAAAAAAAACGCGTCCATTGTGGGGGTCCGGGGAAATTAAGGCATAAAATAACCCTTAAATACCATTTTCTATATTTTTTGAGCCTTGAAATCATAAATTGGATAGTGAAACTTTTAGCATTTTTGAATATTTTCTCAAGTAGGCCAACTTTCATTAACGGTGTTGGTATCTCACTGGACTGTATCCCCCTGCCCGAGCAGCCTGGTTTACATCATTACGTACACTTCTATAGTGTCTCTTTCGTTTCATTATAGGGCATATTTCATGGTCATAATATTACAGAAGTACTTAACCTACACTTCAGGCTCACTACTTCTAGGCACTTCTTCTAGGGCATTTTCATAGGTTCTCACACAGAAGTGTCTTACTTGCAAACATTTTCATAAAAGCGGTCACACTTTCGTTTAAAAGTAATGTACTTTCGGTAAATGAAATAATAACTGTTATGTTTTTACTTGTATTTTGCAGGTACCATGTGTTGGTTTTACCTTCGATTGTGAGCAGATTTTTGCATTATTGGAGATTAGAGAAGAAAACGAAAATGTATCAACCAGAGAAACCGAGGTTCTCGTAACATCTGAAAATCCCGGTATGGCACGAGAAATACTTAAATTGTGTAAAAAACTGTGGGATGCTGGCGTTAAGGTAAGATATACATGTTCACGAGCTTTCAAAATCGTTTCTTCTTTTTTCAAATGTTCTTGTTTTCATATTTTCTTTCCCTCTGTGTCATTTATACTACTTGTATTTAATTTAAAAAAAAATATGAGACACGAATTTGAAAGATCTTCAATATTTAAAATTTCAAAATCGGTTTATATTTCGCATGTTCAGACAGAAATGGCTCATGAGCGTTACGGAATCATCACTGATGATGAGAAGATGAATATTGCATTAATAGTCAGCTTTAAAGAAGAAAAAACTGACAGTGTGGAGATTATAACTACGTCGTCGGGAGAAAAGGTATATTTTTCAAAAAGCTTTTACTTCAGCAAATTCGCGACATAATATGCCATGCGAGCCGTCCTGGGAAAACCATTCGCTTTCATTTTAGTAGAACCACCATCAATACTGCCGGCCGACCTGTTCTTCCTCTATATTTGTTACTGTGTTCAAGGTACAAGAAGTCATATTCGTAAAGCACAGTACTTCAAGGAAAATTTAAGAAAACATTTTGTTACAAAACAGAAAGATTTCATTACTGGTAGATGTTAAATAATCATTCAATATAATACTAAAAAGGGACAAATTTAGTTTTGTACAGTCTTTCATATGTAGACCGAATGAAAGAATTCGTTTTCTCATGCCTCCATGGAACAACAAATTTATCCTTTACTTAAGCAAAGGTACACATTTATAGGTGTAGATATGCAGAAAAAGGGATCGTTTGACTGTTCAATAAGGACATGCACGGAGGGTAATGGTGAAACTCATTAAAACATCTTTTATTTGATTTCATTGAAAATTAATTGAACTAATGAGTTCTACGTTTAAGTCTAGACAGCATTAAACATGTTTTAAAGCTTTTTTTCCTATCATTTGTCGGATTTCTTAAGTAAGAATCTGTATCAGAAACTAATGGACAACGTTTAACTGAGCCACGGAGGAAAATTCCTTGATTGATATACAATGAAAGCCTAACAAACGATATGATATTCTCAGATAAGTGTAAATAAAATCAATGTGTGAAGCCAATTGGAATTTTGCTGCGATAATCTTTTTCAGGAGGATGTGAGAATGAGTGAAGTTGAGTCAATCATAAAACAACGAGTACTCAACTGGAGGGAGCAAAAGCTGGCCGCCGAAAAGAACGGAAAATCAACAAAAAGATGAAACAGCGTTTTCAGTTTTTAATAGGATTCCAGTGTTAGTTAAATTTTTATTATTTTGGAGTCATTTGGCAATACAGCTCACGCGAGTAACATATTGTAGTCACTGATAGTTGACATGGTTCCGAAAAGTTTACCAATGGAGATATAACTGGGACATCGCAAGGCTACAAAGTATTAAGATAGGTGGCACGGTAATAAAATTGGACGGCTATGGGTACATTTGTACTTGGGCACTTCATCCCTTAATGTTTTGTTCTGTCACCTACATAGAGTACGTTGTATATATTGTTCACTTCGAAATACGTCCGCTAGATGAAATGCATGTTCTCCTATTTTCTACAATAACGAAAATTGGGTAACAGCATAAACGTAACAATTCGAAGAAAAGCTTAAAAGTAAATTATGTGACTTCAGCAAGTGGATACTCGTTAACAACCCTTGATTCCGTATTCACTTGACCCTTTTAAATACTTTTCTTAACAAACTTTAACTTGGCAAACAAAATCCCCCGTCCCCTCCCCCCTCGCAAAAAAAAAAAAAAAAAAAAAACGAAAAACTAAAGAGAGGCTCGCAAAAAGTTTCACCTGTTTATAAAATCACGCTTTGAATATCACATACGTATTTTAGAGGCTTATGTGGTAAATACCTTGAATGTTTCTTTGGATAAGTTATGAATTTGCTAACAGATTGGTCACATCCTCTTTAGGCTATGATAAGCTAAGCAATAATCTACGCATCAGTACAAAACATACATATCCAATGAACTCTGAACGAACTGATATTATTTCCTTGATTTTCTTCTCCAACGTGTAAGTCAACGAAATCACCTCTAAGAACTATATACTAATTTATCCCCCCGGGCTTTTTCCTTCATCTTGCAAATGCTCTTCCGCAAGGAGGAGCTTTGCACATTACCTGGTATTTGGTATTTCTTACTTTATTACTCACTTCATTAAGAGACTGTCCTGTACAAAGGTGTTGAACCTTTATCGTCAGTTTTCTATTTTGTCCTAGCATACAAATGCCAGTTGATATTGAACAATCTTTCTGCTTATTATCTTGGGACTCTTCCAATTGGGGGGGGGGGGGGGGAGAAATTTTTTTCCC
>WURT03584840.1:0-20691 GCA_009936505.3 Holothuria glaberrima
TATATATACAAGGGTACTGCGCGACGCGCAATTTTTCCCCACTTCGATATGGACAAATCATGGCAATGGACCAATCAGCTTCTGTACTTCAGAGCTACGTCATAGCTCTCAAATGACAGCTATTTCTCTACAATTTTTTTTGTAATTCTGACGCCGGATGATGAAAGAACATGCTTAATATCCTAAAAGCACGTAACCCTATCCTATAATGTAACCCTAACCATTGTTTTGAAACAATTTTCTAAGTTCCTAAAAATTCGAAATGGACAAATCGAAGTGGGAAAAAAATTTAGCCTGTGCGACCTGTGTAGAACATGGAGTGTTTCCACTCTTCTCGAAATTACCTGAGTGGAACTGAAGGTATTATGGTGTTCTTCGGGGAATTGTCAAGAAAGACAATAACTGCAAAAATCATAGTATAATGTAAACTTTGAAGGAGCATATAGGTCATGAACGGAGCAGTTGTTCAACTTTCGTTTTTCTGCTATTGCTTGTAAGGAAACAGCAGCAAATACACTGGCGTATCCCGGATTTTTGACTGGAGGGGGCCAACTGCCGGGCCTGATCGCCGGCCTGAGGAGGGTCTAAGGGGAGGGGGTTCCCCCTCTTCTTTGAGAAATATTTGAGTATTATAAGTACCCTCAGATGTAATCTGGTGCATCATTTAGCATCATTTGAAGTCAATTTTTTTATTCCATTAAAAAAATTAAAAAAAAAAAATAGAATTCGATTGGGGGATATGGCCCCCTTCCCCCTCCCCTCCGGCTACGGCAATGAACAAATATACCATTAAAAGAAAATGGTGGACTCTCCAAAAACAGTGACGTGTTCGCATGAAAAGATAGTTTCGATATATATGGTTAAAATGATGAAAAATTCTACAATTATGGGTAACCAAATATGAGTAGGATAAGTGATGGCGGTGTTGTGTCGAAATTGGAGAGTTTTTGGATAGTCGGCCATTTTCTTTAATAGCAAAGTTGTGCCAACCTGTTGAAATGAAGAAAATTTGACCGTTTTGTGGATTTTTGATTTTCCAAGATGCCCCCAAAATCTGAACCCCTCCCCAGATTCTGAGACCTAGCACAAATACTGCAACTAGAACATCATAATTGATCGTGATGTCGGGCCCGTAGCCAGCTTCACATTTTTAGGGGGGAAAGTGTTGTGATTGAGGGGGCAAGTGTTGTGACTGGGGGGCATAAAACATTCCACCACATTAATTATTATGTAGTTTTAAATTTCATCTGGGGGCAGAAATATTCTTTGAGGGCATTGCCCCGAAATGCCCCACTCCCGCGTGGCTACGGTCCCGCGTGATGTAGATGGTTGGTTAATTTGGGTTTCGAGTTTAGATTTCAGTACACTATATATCCTTCCCATGATTAACCATGGAAGTACTTCCATGGGTAGTACTTCCATGGATTAACTCAGCGTTCTCTAATTAACATGTTTCAGTTTTGTCATCGATTGCAGTATCATGTAACGGGTACCCCAAACTTTTTGTTCGCTTTGGAATGGAATATGACGCCAAAGTAGATTATAGCCCTCGAACAGTCCATTCAGTGAGATCCTGCTGGTCAATATTTATGGTGCACTTGTGACTTGACTTGTGCTCAAGTCGAAATGACTACACTTAACTTGCTACTACTTGACTTGTGACTTGACTCGACTTGGAGCTGAGGCAAATGACTTGTGCTTACTTGGACTTGCCAACATTGACTTGTGACTTGACCTGGACTTGCAAAAATGGACTTGTCACCATCTCTAGCTGCTATCATGCTATGATCTACTCAGATGATCACAGACTGTTCCCTATTCTTATATATTTTAGTAAATTCCAGGGAGTTGGATTTTCCCATCAAAAATTTGCATAAGGAAAATCTGGAGTGCCCTTACAAAGATTGCTGTCACTTGCCTTTAAAACCGAACGGGATCTAACACTGACATAGAAATACACTAAGTACCGTAAAGGTCGACCAGCCACGCACGGCTGCCGGAGAAATATGCCTCCGTGATGTCACGCTCGTATCCAGAGGTGTTGTAGGCGTGCGTCGAGAGTTGAAGACAAAAATCAGTGCTTCAATCTCTATAGGTACAGGTGACTGAACTAGCCGTTCTTTAAAATTGATGTCACCCCTCCCGTAGAAAACGTTTCCATACGTGCAGCGGATGGCCGATTTGGGTGTGGGGGTATGCTTGAGGTGACCGTGTGCCCATTTTCAATATTTCTAAATTTAAAGGCATTACTGTCCTCGTTTTAGCCCTTGAGCGTGGTGTTACCAGGATTGGCTTGACGGTATAGGATAGTCTCCCAGACAGGGGCTGAATAAATTGCCACAACATGGTTATTGAGGGCATTGTTCTGGGATACAAGGGGGGCCTTACCTCCTTGTGAACACCCAGGCTATCATAGTGCTTAGTCAGGATATTGTTCTGATGTTTTCAAGTTGAAAAGAAAGAACGACATTTAAATAAGGCACAATTATCTTCAAAGACCTGTTGCCCATAAAGATTTCCCGCAAATGGGGGTATTTGCATATTAGTATCCCCGAAAACTTGGGTCTTTTTGTTTTTTTTTTTGTTTTTTTTTTTTTCAAATAATTAAGCCTATAGGTAGATTGTAGCTTTTTCCAGTTTACAATAACCAGTAGCCGGGAACTTTTTCAGTGTAGGGAGGGGAAACTGAATACTAGGCACCGGGATTTTACAGACGGGATGGACATCTTTATGCCATTTCTCAAACTGACTGCCAGATGCGAGAAAGGAGTGGCGACTTTTTGAGGAGATTAAGAGGAAGAGGCCAAAAAGTACATGTACGAATGTCCGAGGGAACCTGATGATAGGGTTATTTCTACAGTGGTCTGTTATTCTTGTCATGGCAAAATTTGCCTAACGTTCAAGTTAGATCAAGCGAGTTTAAAACTTATTTCTACACTAGTTGACTTAAAAGGAAAATGCACGGTCCCCTCTCCCCCGGTATGAATTAGTGTACCCCGTCATCCTAGCCTTAAGGAAAGGCTCATATCAATCATGTGGCAATATTTTTGTAACTTATTTGTTAAATTCAAGCAGAATAACTCAGGGGCATAGCTAGGATGAAATCTTTATTGGGCCTACACAGGTAACAAATGAGGAATCACGGCATTGACCGCCGTCCTGGATAAGAGGTCTAAGGGGAGGGGTGTCCCCTCAGTCCTCTTTGAAAAAAAAATCCGAATGGTTAGGTATCCTTGGATGCAATCTGGTGCTATATTTCATCGTTGTAACTGAATTTATGTTCAAAAGTTATATGTCCCAGACATTTTTCTTGATAAGTGAAATGAGTAGACATATTTTTTAGCTGAGAAACGGCTGGATAGGGCAGTTATTGAAATCTTGTCGAGAGTGCTCGCACGGTACGTGAAATAGGTGAATACAATGTCAGTTGAGCTTTATACAGTATTCAGTGGAGTTAGAAAGAGGAGTGGTAACTTTCTTCAACCGAACGGCACACACTCAATTCCAGACACGATATCATTAACTGCCATGACAATTTTGGTTATATCTACTCTCTCGAAATTATGTAATATATACAGTAACAATTTGAAATCACATACGTTATTATACTGAGAAAATTATTGTTGATACTTACAGTGTTGTAATGACTCGAGTTACTGACTCGACTCGAGTCCGACTCGAGTTACTATTTTTGATGCCTCGACTCGAGTCAGTTGGGTCAAAAGACTCGACTCGACCCCGAGTCAGAAGATGGACAAAATGTAAAAGACTACTCGAGTAATACGTGGAAAAGACTCGACTCTACTCGAGTCACTATGCTGGATGACTTGACTCGACTTGAGACTTTTCACTCATAATGACTCGAGTCAAGCATATTGGCAATAAGGTCGGTAGCAAAAAATAAAAATATCCGACTTTCGCACTGAGCAATAATATATGCACAGCGGTTTCATGCGGACGAGCGCCAGTCTTAGTCTTCTAGTATGAGTACTGGCGGACATGGCTCGCTTCGCAAACATCGGGGCTTTCAGTATACGGACTGTGTTCATACAATTGTATCTACTATTATTTTTGTTCTATTGTAAATTATAAAACGATGTTCAGTTTTTCGGAAATTGTGAATTTGTTATACAAGATTATGGAGTAGAGTTCAGTTTAGATACCATGAACCCGGGAGTAAACTGCAGTGCAGTGATGTTAGCCCTGTCTGTCGGTCTTGTCGGACAGGGTGAAAAATGGCAGTCATTTGATCAGAATGAGATGGTGAGTGCTACCATGCAGTGAATCCTGCTGTTACACTGAACACTAATTGAAAAGTGACTGGAGCCACTTGTGATCTCCCACCAGCACATCTGGCATCAGTTCTCCCATGATTCTAATGGCTGAAGTGGCCAGTTGACGAGGTACCTAAATAGACAAATTTCAGAGATTTGTTCAAACTTAATGTTCAGAATTAGTGTAATTGAATGTTAATTAGAATCGATTATTATTGAAGCTGCATCTGTCTAAGGTTTGCTACAAGAATACTTTTAGTTTGAAACCTGGTGGTGTGGCATCAACTCGAGCTTCTGATAGATTCCTGGGCGCAAAAATAAAATAGCAACCTGTGATCCTTAGAAAAGGAAAGAAAAAAAAAACTTGATGACCGATTTAACTGAAACGGACAGTGAAAGTGAGTACAAAGTAAAAGAGTAAACAAATCTGTCATGGTAGAATTCATCATAACTTGATACTCGTTGACATATAGATTAAAGGAAGCACAATTGTCGCCTCCAACAACGGTTTCAGGATCCGTAGGGACCATGTCAGCATGTATAGCAATTGTGTAAATAACTTGCTAGTCTGATCTAGTATTGTAGGTCAATTGTAGGTCAATATGCTCAACTGACTCGAGATGACTCGAGTAGACAGAGTGACTCGACTCGACTCGACTCGACTCAACTCAACTCGACTCGATTCAACTCGAGTGTGGTAAGGGACTCGACTCGACTCGACTCGACTCGACAAGTGAAAGGCTCTGACTCGACTAGTGACGCGAACTTCAGTGACTCGATTACAACACTGGATACGATTATTGGAGAACCCAGGAATGCAGGGCCTTAGCCTGCGGGGGTGGGGGCAAAGGGGAAGTTTCCCCCTGAGATTTCCAAACCCTAAATGAAAAATGACCCACTTGAAAAAAAAAATACTAAAAAAGCCTAAAAACTTCATGACGTTTTTAAGGCCCTAAGAGCGTGGAAAATCACATAAAAGGTTCATTTTCCCCCAAAATTTACCGGGGATGGCCGGCCCCGACCGCAGACGGGCGTTTATGCGGGTAACTCGCACTGACGAATGAATCTCCGTCCTCATTAATGATACTTATATACATATATGGCTGAAGTCCATATGATCTTTAAGACAAGTGTTGTTTCTCACACTGTACCACAGTATGCTAATATAAAATAGCGTACTATGATTACCTTGCTAAAATCGGTGATCTTGCAAATTTTGTTTCCTCTTTTGTACGACAGACTGATTTTACTGAATGCGTTTTTAAGTTTAATTTTTCTTCTTGAATTCTTAGTTTCTAAAGCATGAAGTCTCATAAATGTTAAAAGGCAACTTTGGAGGTCTAGAAAACGACACTTTTGACAAAACTAAACCTAACGTTTAAACCACGCACCATCTGATGGTGGCCTTCAAGTAGCGCACTAAGAAGAAGTAAGATACGTACCAATACTTCGGCAGTGGCATTGCACCGTGTCATACCATAGCCAAAAACCCCTTAATAATGAGAATTTCTAAAAATATAATCATTTCAAAGCTTTTTCAAACCTTTGTCAAAGATAGTACCATTTTGTATCCAAGCGGCAACCTTACAAAGGCAAAATTTTCTCAAAGGAGAGGGGCCTTAAACAACACCCCTCCCTTACACTCAGCCAAAATGAAAATAGAAAAGGCACTTAAAAAACTGAGAATTTGTAAAAATGTGAGCAGTTCAACGCTTTCCTAAAAATAGCACCATTTTGCAATTAGCCAGAAAATTTTCTCAAAGAGTAGGTTTGTCACCCCGGCTTTAGTACACCCCTAAACAGAAAAAGACTCTATACAATGGAAATTTCTTAACATATAGTCAGTTTAAAGCTTTGTCAAAACAGCCCAAATTTTCATTGAAGCGACCTTACATAAATGTCACGTCCTCCTGGGTGCCAACCACCCTTTAGGTACGCTACTGGACGTTGTCATGTACTCTCCTCCCCCCCCCCCAGGTATTTTGCCCAGGCTACGGCCCTGGAATGTGAAGAATTACTTGTGATATTTCTGTCAAATATGATCAACCATGCATTCAGGAAAACAATTGAAATAAACTGTTTACTCAAAGCAACGATAAGAGTGTGCAAGTTCAAACTTTCGTTCTGACTGTTACATAAATACTGACACGTTATTGAAGCATTAACCAACAGTAATGAAAACGAACAAAGTAGGTGATAATGGGCCTGGCATATATCAGTCAGGCAGTACAAAAAAGAAAGAACATTTAATCCCATAGTTTAAGTTGACAACTGCGGAATGGACAGCCAACAAATTATAACCAGAGCCTACTTTCAGACTTTTACAAAAATGAATATGCGGTGATGTTATTAGTTCCTAATTCATTGAAGAGTAAAATTCCAAAATGTCCAAACTCTGATCTCTGCTCCAAATAACCAATGCAAAATTTCTTCAAATTAACGTGTAGCCTGACTACAATTCCAAACTCGGTTTCACTGCGAGAACATAGCTGAACATAGCTGAATTTCAACTGATCACAATGGTTTGGGAAATGAGATTAGCTTGGTGACTGTTACCTTTCATATTGCTGCTACTATCTGGTAGCTTAAGCTTAGGGCAGCTTCACCTGTGCAGAATGATCAAGTTGTGTATAATTGGAGGGCCATAACTGGCACCAGTCATTTGCTATTTCATCTCCACCTCACAAGGATACAGTCATCATGAAGGCGAATGAATGATCATGATCACAGGCAGCCATAACTGGGTTTAAGTTAGATTTGTGACTTGTCCTTAAGAATATTATTCCAAGGATGCATTGCCAAGATATATCTTGCGATTAAAAAGATAAACGCCTCGGTTTTAACGTAAAGCCATCAATGACTTCATCATAAGGTATCGTAGTGAGTAGCTCTTCTTCAAATGAGAGCAAAGATAGATTAGATATAGCAGAGATGGTGACAAGTCATTATTGCAAGTCCAAGTCAAGTCACAAGTCACAAATATTTCGCCCCCTGAATGAGCCTTTTATGTCCCCTCCAGCAGCTGTTCTGCGTTTTAGTCCGATCCAAGAGGTGAGATAATTGGTACATCTATAAAAGTAGCGCTTGAGAAGCAGGGCAGGGCTAGCATGTCAGTCAAATTTTGCATAGTATCTTCCCATTGCCTTCCCATCCCATTCCCATAAGAACCTTAAATGCGCATTAAAGAGATCATACAAATCACCCGTAGACCAGTTTGTATTTCAATAGTAACCAATGGAAAGTTCTCTCTGATGTTGCAAGGGGTTTTTTCCTGTGCGTGAACACTAGGAAAATGTGCATGGGCAGGAGAAGGATGGCAGGGGTTCGCGCGGGGCTTCGAAAGACTTACCCCACTCAAGTTGTCCTACTCATGTGGGAAGTTAAACTTGGCTCACCGAAAAAATGTATTTTGGGAACATTTTAACGTTTTTCTCCATCTGCTTCACAGGGCATGGAAAAAGGTATCTGTTATGTTACAGTTACCTACAGTTGCCACTTCTGTCAGGTTGCCATATTAACGAAAAGCAAGGAAAACTACATTTTCGGTGAAAGTGAACAATTTTGGCCATGGCCTCTTCGGTCACCGCTTTCACTGCCACTGATGGGAATGTGAGGGTCCTCGCCAGGAAGCAATTGATATGATAGATGCAATTGCGTGACATCTGACTGCCTGAGGACGGAGGATCTGTGAGATCCCACTCCTCGACTTATTGAATTCATCTATCCCTTTTTTATGCTAACCAAGTTGAGAACTCAGCTAGAGTACACGTTTTGAAATCTTGTAAGACCCAGTTTTAAGAGTGTCTCATTTTGTCTACAAGCCCCCTGTCGCACTCTTGGCGCTTATCGTCCCCTGAGTTGTGAAACCGCCCTCCAGAGTGACACCGACCCCGTTGGGAAGTGGGCTACAGTATTATTTACTTCATGAAGCGAAATATTCAAGGTGCCATGATGACTCTTAATTAAAGACAGCCTAAGCCTACTCTCTGCATAGCACCGGAAAAAAGCTTACAAGCGAAGAATGTCCGTTTGCTTCATGGAGGGGGGGGGGGCGTCCTCGTCAAACATATTGAAACATCGCAATTGAGTTACGGTTACTGTTTTGAAACCAAGTCTGAGGGATGTTCTACACTTTAAGTTTTCAGTTAGAGAATTCAGTTCCTGTGAGTACTTTAGGGGCTTATAATAGAGAAGTTGATCACCAGGAGAGTAAAATATAATTTTGGGACCGGAACTTACCGGAAGCCTTGGAAATCGGGAAGGTTGGAATGCATGCAGGGTGTAGATGATGGCTGAAAAGGTGGGATTAATAATGTATTCATGAGATTGTACAACGTAAAACTGGAACTAGTGGCCAGCACGATGTGTACACTTGTCGACTTAACAGTCTTGAATGAGCATAACGTCAAGTGGGTATGACATTTAAAAGCTACCGTTGAAACATCGTATTTTTTTTTTTTTTTTGTTTGAACAGTACAAATCCTTCACCATTAACCCTTCTTCAATACAACTTGTACTATTTCCATACCTTTGGTGATACATATCTCCATTTTTTGATCATGTAAGTCTTATTTATCGGTAAAATGCTGAAAAGAGCCGTTTCATTTTTACGTACATAAGACACGTTAGGTCTTCGTGCTTGAGGGCAATTGCAAAGCTTAAAGGGGCTTATTGAGTTGGTTCACAAAATTCATGATTTTTTTCACACCTGTTGAAATTTACTCACATCTTGATGTTACATGATCAAACTAAGAGATTCTGCACATCTGACTCACAACTGAAATGGCAATGACAGGGTACTTAATGATTCAAATCATTTATATCAAATTCGTGACCAGACACTTTTTACCATTAGGCCTACATAGTAATCATATGCAATCCCTGTCCACAAGAACTACAATTTCTCACATTTCCGGTACCTACAGGAAGTGAAATATGAGAAATGAGGCTAATTAGAAGCATTGTCATGCAATGATTTCCTTCAAAATAGTCACAAAAAAATCCATATCAACTCAATGAGCCTCTTAACATTAGGTCCTAAACTTGCCATTCGTGTCGCCTTAATGGCGGGTTCGTCCGGTACATTGCAATTCCCTGAATGAATGTACGAGCGCTACTTCTACGGAAGAGTTTAACGATCCTTATCTCTTTTGGAGTCTTTACACGTTCATTGTTGCACTTCCTTTATACGTGTTCCCGTAGTTCATTCTTTTCTTTTAAGTTAAAGATGGGGAGTGGGTAGGGTCTGTTACTCAAGCGCGTTGCCAGGCAGAACACGTCGAGTACTGCACTGGCACAAGCTCTTGCCCTGTCAAACCAGCAACCCGCAAAAAGTTACAAAATTAAATTAAGTCGAAAAGACTGTCGTGCTTTATTTTATACGAAAGTCTGAAAAGAAGGAGGAACGAGGGAAAGGGGGTGAGGGCGAGGGGAAGGGAATGGGAGGGATGGAGATGGGGGAGGTGGTAAAAATGTTGCAAGTATCTGAACATAGACAATGATGACCAACTGGACACGTAGTACAATGGCTAAACACAAGTAACTTCTAATTCGGAGGATTTTTCAAAGTGTTGTTACAACTTTGGCACAACGTGGAAGTAGAACTCTCTCCTCAAAAACGATATAAACAGGCACCTATAAATTGACTGTCACTCTCACCCACTTTTTACCCACAAGTAACATGCTTCTTGACTGGCGGCGATTTGGAGTTGGGATGGGATGGGGGAGGGGCTCAGTGCTGTAATTTGACTAAAATCCATGCCTACTAGGTTTGAAAATTAAGTACAAGCGGTCACTGCAGTATTTATATGTAGATTTCCTTTTGCATACCGATTAGCATCTAGATAACGAAAATCAACCTTCTTTGACTTAGCCTTCAGTCGAACCAGCGATGTACTCGAGTGAAAACTGCCTGGTTTATATCCACAAACTTTTTCATTGTGTATACAACGGGGGAGGGGGTGTGGTGTGTAGTACTAGTGGTAGGACACGGCGTATTTTACCTGAAATATCCAGATAAAGGTAGTTTGAAATGATACAGCATGCGTTTTTGAAATACATTGATGAAGAGAGAGGTTCCCCCTTCTATAGATTACGTATATAGTCAGGGGGAATGGGTTGAGAGAATGTTGCTTCCATATAGGCGACGTTACAGGATGTCCCGGGCCAGGGATTAGCCCCACCCCCCCCCCCCAGTCGGACAGAAAATGTAGTAAATATAAGTTCAGACCATTGTGTACTTACATTTCTGGCAAAAGTGCTGCCCCAATCCAAACAATTGGAAGTAGTCCGTACGCTTACGCACAGCGGCTGTGCCTGCATGGGTGTCCTATATCATGCACAGATAATCTTAAAATCTAAATACTCCGTAAATTCGTTACTTACAGAAATCATCAGAGGGGAGGACCCCCTAAACCTCCCTCGATTCTCCTCCTGCGTGACCGTGTGCTTGAAGGTCTGGTGATATGAAAATTACATAGTTGGATATTTGATGTAAAAACATTAAAATCCAGAAATTAGCCACAATTCTCAGAAATCCCTCAAATATTGACCATTTTACAGGGCAATTTTTCACACTTGTATCATGAACAAACATGCTTGAGCTAAATATGCAAAATATGGGACATCGAAAGATGAACATATCATATATGGAATGATAAGCGCGGGTTACACTACAGCGATTTCGGATCGGATTACGGTCCGATTTTTTTTTAGTCTTAGTTAGAATCTTCTCCATCTATGGTCGGAGGGAAACAAAAATTTGCCACTCTGTGTAAGTATATGATTTGTATCAGAGGACTATGTTAATGATATGTAACCTAATTATTTCGTGACGTCAAATCGACAGAAAACTTTCATCGGACTACGCGTGTCCGATAAAAGCTGTCCGTCGATGTGACGTCACGAAATAATTAGTATACATTTCTTTTCCATAGTCATGCGATACAAATCATATATTCACACTTTGGTTCCCTCCGACCAGACATGGAGAAGATTCTAACTAAAACTCAAAAAATTGGACCGAAATCCGATCCGAAATCGCTGTAGTGCGACCCGCGCTTAAGCCTTTGTTTTTTCATCCTTCATTTTAAGGACACTGGTAGAGCGCATTGCTATTCCCAGAGGGATTTATTATGAACGTTAATATAGTTTCTCTGAGAAATATTGATATCATTCACCATCTGATCAGTAATTAAGAAGTAACTTACATAGGGGTGACAAAACACTGTGTGCAACACTGTGCAACGCTCCACGTCATGATTTTTGCATAGGCAATGAGTTACTTTAGAAACCATCAAAATTTGAAGACGTATATCTTGGCAACCGTAAAAGATATTGAAATAATTTCAACTGACAAATCTTTCTGTAGGGGTTTTTTAATCTGTAACTGACTAGTGAAACAGCTCTTTTTGGTGACATGTCACCAGAACTTTAATGTTACTTTTAAAGACAGTTATAGCAGCAGATGTGGTAAACTATAAAAAACGTCGGGGTACAATTGGGGAGGAAATCATGTTGTCGGAGGGTTACCCTGACTAAAACTCTGTAAACTGGCATTGGCTAACGAATATTGTTGGTTATGGCGCTCTTTCAATAAACTATAGGCACGGTATGCGGCATAGATTTGTGGATTGTAAGTGGGACTTCAGTGCCGGCTATTCGCTGTTACGTTTACTTAACTTGTTCAATATACCAGGAGTTCTTAAGTGTTTGTGGCAGGAGTCCACTCTTACGTGAAATTTTATTTCGTAACAATTTCAGTGGACAAAATGTTCACACTTTGCTTTCTCATTAAAATTTTAGGTTTCTTGAATCTTACACGGGTCATTGTAAAGCTCATCCAGCCGCTGGCCGTGACTTGAGAGGCCAGGCAAATATACATTACATGCGGTACATCACCCATACTATAATTGCGGCGAAATGGAACTGCTTTTTCTAATTTTAATGTTCTTGTGAAATGACTGGGGTATCGATGCGGCTTTATCACGGAAAATTAATGGTAACAAGTTAGGCTATTATAGTCCGGTACCGTAGTTTTATGAAATCTTCGGTTAACGTACAGACGTAGCAACTATACACACTCACCTATCTCAATTTCTTTTCCGGGTAGTACCGTGGCTAAGATTGAAATGTCTTTTTGACTATCATTTTTTTATTTTATTTTATTTATTTTATTTTTTTTGCAATACGTTTCTTTGGATCCAACCGGTGAGTCTCTCTTACAGCCAACCGCATTGGAGATACTAGGACTAGTGACAAAAAAAAAATGAATTTATAACTCTGAACATTTCTCAGGGTACTAGGAAAGTTCACAATTGAGTGTTTTTACGGGGGGGGGGGGAGGGAGATTAGAATGTTCAAGTTTCCGCGGTGCTAATTTTCGCATTAGCCCCCCCCCCCCGGAAAAAATTATGCCAGCCACCAAAACTCGAAAGAGGAAGTTTTTGAAACACTTACTGAGTTTGTATCGGGATATCGATTTTCGGCCCTTCATCTAATTGGTCCATTCAAATTGAAGGCCCGTCGGGGGGGGGGGCTAGGGGAGCTTTAGCCCCCCCCCGAAAAAAATTATGCCAGCCACCAAAACTCGAAAGAGTAAGTTTTTGAAACACGAGATCTCAAAATAAAGAAGGTCTGGATGAGTTTAAGAAGGCCAGAGAAGTGCCATTTCCTACAATCTGGAAGGCTTTTTTGTCAAAAAATTTCTTGGTACGCTACGCGCCAACCGATGGTGGCATTCCGCTTAGATGGTAAATCGTGAATACCCCCCCCCCAATAATGTCCCTAGAACCGCGCCTGCCCGTCGGCAAATTGACTATGCATGTGACGCCCGTATCAACGGCCGTCGGTGTAATTGGACAAATGGCCGAGTCCGTCCACAAATCTGGGAAAGACAGAGAATTAAAGGCTTCCGTATAGGCGCGCTATTTCGAGTCATATGGCATTCTTTAAAAAAAAAAAACACTTTCTGGACATTTTTCCTCACTTTTATCATAACCACGGGATCAGCAGCACCCGATTAGCCATGGAGAGTGTATCCTTAGCCCGTTTTTTAAACCCTAAACTTGACCTCAAACACATTTTGCAAATTCCCGAGGATGAGGTTTACCCACAAACATTCTGGGAAAAAATAATGCGGTGACGCGCGTGTTTTCCCTTCACTGCAAACTCAAATGTTCAACTTTTGAACATCAAAATGTAACAGATATGGAACGCATCAGTGGGGTACGCAGCGGGGCATTGAGCCATCCCCTGCCCCCACTGATGCCACTTATTTTTAGTTCCTAAAAATACGTAATTTTTTTAACACAAATTCTACTTCAAAATGTAACATATGTGGCACCAGATTGCATGTAAGGACACCTAATTTTTCAAAAATTTCAAAGGGGGAGGGGGACATTAGACCCCTCCCCCAGGCCGGTGATCACACAACATACTGTATGGCCCCACTTGAGAGAAATCCTGGAAACGCCACTGGAAACGCATCCTGGCGTTCTAAGCATATTTTGAACGCTATTGTTAGGATTCTGAACACTTTTTCACCATTTCTGAACGCCGGACGTCTATTTGAACACTTTCCGTATTTGAGCGCCTGCCGAGTCTAGTATTCAAATGCTGAACTCATAGTATTCAAATGCTGAACTCATAGTATTCAAATGCTGAACGCATAGTATTCAAATGTTGAATGCATAGTATTCAAACTCTGAACGTCAGGTTCAGCTCCTGAGGTACAGTGGCATGACGGGAGGAACTGCCTAACAATTATTACAATTATTAGGAATCTTTGCATTGGATAATGTATCATGAACCAAAATATAGCTATCCTGCAGTTAGATGAGATTTAACGACACACCAACACGAATGTGTTATATAGTGTCAACTAGATAAAAAAGTTAAGTTCAAATACGGTTTCAAATACGGTTCAAGTTCACGTTCGGTTTCATATACAGTTCAAATACGATGAAAGTTCTTCCCTTAAGTCGCCTCTTACGATAGGCTGGGAATACCGTGGGCATATTCTACAACCCCCAGCCCACAGGGGCCCAACCTTGGAGGGGCGTGCTCGGTTTTGTGGGACCGATCAACCCTCCAGTCATGGGATGAGCAATAACGGTCTCATTTGCGCATTTTACAGGCGATAGTTGGGGACAAACTACTCGCCACACACTACCTCCTCACCCCACCTGGATGCAGTTTAACGTCATACACAGGACAAGGGACTTATATTTTTACCCAGAAATATGCTAACACCTCAGAGCTTCCGGGGGCTTCGCCCCTGGCCCCCAAAGTGGCTTTAGCTCTGGACCCACCAGGGGCCCTAAGGCGGGGCCCTGGACTCCACCCGCTAAAGCTCGCACTTTGCGCTCGTTTTACGCATCACAAGATCTGTCGGAAAAGCATGATCTCTACACCCCCAAAGAATTACCACTTCGCTACGCCTGTTGTTAAGTCATCCTGTTCTCTCAGACACCAACCACCCCTTTCACCAACATATACTGATCGCTTTTTATCACAATTTGAAAATAATCGTAGGAAGTCCAATGTACATTTTAATTGTGATACGATTACATATTGTAAGGTTTGGAACTTGTGAGTCATTTGTTTTAAAGATGTAAAATAATGAAACATGGTCGTTAAAAGCCACCGTAGAAACATCGTTACCCTAACAGTTGCAGAAAACAATACCTTTAGATGTAATTATACCTTTGGCACGAGTCTACGAAATGTATTATGTGCTCCCACGTACGGAGTGATTTATCGACAACGTTGGTCAAAGTTCAGAACAAAGGAATGACTGTCTTTAAAGAACGTGTAGAAAACTTGACGGACCATTCCCTTTTCGGAAGCTTATCGCATTTAAAGAACACGTTGTAGGGCCTGTTAATTCCAAAATAAGCGGCAGATTACATGTGTCCCATGCATGATCGGTAGGGGTTGGGGTACGTGGTGTTTCAAAGGGGGAAAATCTGGTCTGAAGACCAGACAGGGTGAAATGCGCCACGGGAGCTCGAAGCGCTCCACAGACAGACAGACAGACAGAAGGCATGCTGGGGTCTAATGGCCCTCCTTAGGACCATACTGAAGTGGGATCTAGGAGCAAAGCCTTAGTGGGCTTTCATGGGTCAACGCCCCGGAAGTCGTGAGGTGTTTAAAGAATTTAGAACCATTAGAATGAAGTGCTTGGCTATCTTAAATTAATTGGATGTGTACTAAACAGATCCAGAAAAACCACATCATATTAGTAAAATCCTGAATGAGAATTACGGTACAGGTTACATTTATGATGAAGGGAGTTTGGCTTGTGGTTGGTTACTGCAATGATAGAAGAGTTTGTATGGATATGAAACAGGTAAGATGTAATACAGGAAACAATAGCGAAACAATAGTTAAAACGGCGGGTGCGCGCCAAGCGCGCCTACGAAAACAACATTGCATTTTTGGAATGCGATATTACCCATTACATCAAACTCTTCTGCCTATCCCAAGTAACCCATTCTTTCTCTTATGTTTCGTTTTTGGCAATGGTCTGGGACGAGGGATCCCTCATTATTGTGAAAAGTAAGACATTTTAGAAAATACAGGTTAAAGGATAATTTTGACTATAACTTGAAGCTGAGGGTGATGGTGCATGATACTTTCCCAAAAAAAAAATCATGGAAATGGAATGTTGTTACGGATATAGTTCTTACAGAGACATGGACATGGGTGTACTTAGTTAAAAATGCCAGGGAAACAACTTTGATTTGAAATGAGCTACATTTTCGTACCGTGTGATCGGCGAAGCCTGCGATTGTCGAAGTCACGGAGCCGGAGGCTGGGGAATGAGGGTCCTCCCCGAAAATTTTTCTGAAATTTGATGCCTTTTGAAGCCATTCTGGGCGATTTCTAGGGAAAATCCTGTGTCCCCAGATATAATTTGAAATTTTTAATGAAGTATTTTTTGTATCGTGATTACAAATTTCAGAGAGTAGGTCAATTTTGTAAGGGTGGTGGTAGTTCGTGGGGAAAGTGAACATCAGGAGGGTTGTAAACTTGATTTTGAAATAGTTTACTCAAACAATTATCCCACAGGAGGTAATAACTCAATAATGAGGCAATTCCACAAAGGTGCTGCCATAGGCAGCAGTTGTAACTTCTACTTCTACTGAGCTCACGCATTGATTGAAAATTGCGATTGAATATACACGGGTAGGTTTCTGAATCGGGCACGCAAGGACCATAGTGCGTGAAATGACGTACTTTCAGTACTTTGAATGACCCTTATTTCAGGGCTTCACGTCATAAAAGTGTAAGGGAGAGAACACCCATGCTTTGGAAGGAATTTTAATTTAGGTACCTAACACCGGTTCAATAAAAATTGTCCCATGCCTATCCACCTTTGAGCTCGGCCACTGCTTCAGTTAGAATTTTTCATTTAAGGTGCGTGCGAAGCGCGCCGAGAAAAAATGTTCTGACATAATATTATTTCAAAATTGAGAATGTGAAAATATTTGAAAATTTACCATAATATTAAAGATTCCTTCATAAGTTCTCTGGTCTCTCTTCCTCTCGTTTATTTATTTTTTTTTTTTTATTTTTATTTTTTAAGGTCTACAAAAAAGTGTGGAGGGGAAAGTGTCCCACTTGCCCCCAGTAATCCCGCCTATGATAGGTACCATGATTATTGGGCCTGCACAGGGCAGAAGTTTAAACAAAACCTGAGCTAAGAGTTAAAGGCAAATTATCGGCCTGGCCCTTCACCGACGAGTAAAAGTGCACAGGCGTTACCCCATCTGCCTATTGTATTCCGGAATCCACCGGTGGCCACTGGTGGCTCTTTGTAGTAAATAAATATCCAGTGCGGCGACACTGCATCTACGCCAGTGCCTAGAAAGTTTTGTTAAGGTGCCGCGGCACCTACCACCACTTTATTGCAGCTAGGACTTACAGTACAATTACTCAAGTTGAAGGTAAAGTACGTACAGCATAACTTGTCAACCAATCGCGGGGAGGCACAGTAGACACTTTATGAGATTTTTCTAGTGATTTTTTTCTATAGAGAATGGCAGTAGCGGAGAAGTTGTGTGAATGACAAGTGATCATCGTCATTTACTAGACACTCAGATTCCGCAGGTGGGTAGGGATCTGGCAGAGACCCAAACTTTTGACGAGTTATTAATTTTTTATTTGACTGTTTCACAATTTGCTTATGACAAACTTATATTAGGTACTTCCATGAGTTAACTTTTAGAATATGGGACAAGGGTATGTCAGGTCATGCCAGGGGTGGCGCCAGATGGGGCAGGACGATAATGGCCCTCCGTCCGGCGAGGAAGGCTACTCCCATCACTGTCGGTGAAATTACATGGGTACGGTAAAGTATGTACGCCGAATCCCGACCGCGACAAGTCTCCTTCGGTTAAGCTGGTTTTTTTCTCAAAGAAGGCCAGATTCGTCAATAGAAAGCCAAAATATCCGAATCTTCTTTAATGAAATACCAATTTTTTAACTATACCAAACGTTTTTTTATCAAGAAAGCCAACGTGCAAATTCTCTCCAATAAAAATGGAATTTTTTAACCTTTGCTCATTAAAAGCCAAAACGAACGGCCGCCTATTCTTCATATAGCTCATCTTGCGTTTAGCATCTTTCCGGCAACGCGTCGCTTCTGGTTAGGCTTTCCGGACTCCGTATTGACACTATCGGGGAAACCTGGTCCTTCTTCGGAGAAATCCTGGCTGCACCCTTAGGTCATGTAAAGGAGAATTTGTCTTGAATATGTGTGCTTAGAGAAAATAACAATTATTTTATACATTGGATTAATTACGTAATCTTAGTTGCCCACGTGAGGAATGATTGATTTTGGGGGCAAACGGCCCCATTCTAGTCGTACTATGAGGAGGGGGCAGGGGGAACACTGCCCCCCCAAATTTTCTCAGGTCGAAAATTCGGGCAAAAACTTACCAAAATTCGGGCACAGAATGGGTGAAATTTCGGCAGAGATGAAGAAAAAGTAAAAACATTGCCCAAATTTTTAATGAGTTCCCGAATTTTTTAACGAATTCCCAAAAAAAAAGTGCAAAAATTCTTCGCGCGCGTGTATTTATTTGCCAGTATCACCTCTATCAGACTTTCCAAAAGGCTCTGACATACACAGTCCTAATCACTTCCATATCAAACTTTCATAAGATATGATTGAACTTGCTAATTATATGTAGTCTAACAATTTACTGTTCATTTACTTCGCGCAGTGTGGTTCTGATTTACCCCAGGAACTGAGTAAAAAATCAAACAAGCAAGATGGAAAAGATTTACTAAAAATGAAGAAATTCTTGGAACTATATCCAACTCAAATTTTGCAATAAATGTAGCACCATTTTGAATCTATCCCACCTTACGTGAGCAAAAATTTTCCAAAGGGGGGAGGGGAGGACACCCCTCCCCCGGGACGGCGATTCGCAAATGGTGAAACCCAACCCCCCGTCTTTGGAGATGGATCCACGTCGTTGACTTTGGACACCTTTTTTGAGATTCGGGCAAAAATTTTCTACCCCCCCCCAAATTGGAAGAGTCTCGTACGCCTCGTACTAAACGGTACAGGGAGAGCAGAGGGTTAGCCGTATATCCCCTGCATTGCATGATGGTGAGATGGACCGCATTGTTGCATAGTTCGTCGTAATAACGAAATAAAAAAAGGAAACATTCCAGTATTTTAGCAACAAAATCAACCCCAAAGCACTATTTCCCTTCTTGTTAATACGTCCCCAGGCCTTCTATGCTTGCCCTTTTGGCCATAGTACTTATCGAACGACTTTTCCAAACTTAGAATGCCTTACGGCATGCATCATACCAAAATTTATATTTGTATTTTGTAGACCGTTGGGATGCTAAAATGTTGCAGCTAAGTTAGCTTTAACCAGAATAAATGGTTTTCTAATCTCACAAAAGATGGGTTCACGCAGTGGCGGAACTTCCAGTGAACCAAGGGTTCACCTCTGACCACCCACTGACACATACAGACAAAATCAAATAGACCGTCGGCGCCGTTCCATAAGTTTCACCGTGCTTGTATCTATTCGCCATAATTGCTACTGTTTTTCGAGTCCTATCGCACAAGATGTGTCAAACGGGGATCACTATCATGGGTGAACTCAAAGTAAGTTTGGAAGGGGTATTTCTGTAATATCGGAAGTACTTCTACTTAAAGGTTTTCCAAACGCTACGCGCTGGCATGATAGCGGTCATTTCGCCTAGATCAAAGTGGACCACAAGGGAATTGAAAAAAAATAAGGTTGGGATAAAATTCAGGAAACACTGGCGGAATGGTTGTTGACGACGTACAGCAGGGTACTGAAATCACATCATATTTTTCGTTCATTTTGAACTGTGTATGATTGCATAAAAGCACTTCCTTTTCTTTTTCAAAGTAACAGAGTGGCTACCTAGGAAGCATAACAGTTTGGGAGATAACCGTTTTCGGGTGAAAATGAATTTTCACCTGATCGGAGGAAAATTTTGTCGTGGTGGCGCCATTTTCAAATTTCACCCATAAAGCATCGCGAGCGCAAATTCAACGGAGATGAACATTTAAAACGACCTGGACATTTTAATCGATTCTAGGAAAAAGAAATACTAGCATATTTAGAAGGTTTGTAGCTAAGAGAACATAAAAGACGAGTCATATGTTTGGTAGTTCACCACGCAGTTTTTGAGATAATGAGCAATTTTGTTTAGCCCTCTGTCCTAAGCCTTAATTTCTAGACTACACAGTTGCAAGATGTGTGCAACGTTTTCCACACAGGTTTGCAAGTGAATCATACCCAGTATTTGTGTTCATTAACAAGAAGTGGAAGGGTTCCTTGTGTTTTGCTCTTAGTGGCGTGAACTATCTCAAGCCTGAATAAACGCACATGTTTTAAACAGATCGATGGCTGTGAAGAATTAGACACTTAGTACTCCAGTCATAAATATTCACAGTTTTAGTCAGGCAAAATTTCCGCGAACGAGTGAATTCTCATTTGCACCCCAAAGTTGCTGTCTCCCGAACTGCATAACAGGGCCTAAGTTACAATCCTGCTTGAAGTAGTGTTGAATCTGCACAACCTACACACTGTACGGGATATTGTTTATCTTCATGTAGTTGGGAATATTGTCCTCCACAAATATTCAACACTGTATTTGGCGCAGAGGCCGCGCGCTTGAGTGGGGTATCTCTAATCAGGAAATCGGCATTGAAGCTAAAGCCATTTGGAGGGTACTAGCTCTATAGACCCTTTTTACCACATAGAAATTACAAGGGCAAGGATTATGGGATAGAGTTCTTGGCATGCGTCTTTTTTCAGTAAAATGCCGTTAACAATATGACGCACAAAATCTCTATCCCATATCCTTTGTTATTACTAGGGGGAGGTGTGGCACATTGGATAAGATTTTTTTT